>JASAND010013975.1:0-17210 GCA_030248195.1 Trissonchulus latispiculum
GCTGCTCAGCAGCAGATAAGCTGATGGGCGAATTATTGGTTAATGTTCAACTAGTTCAACTAGTTCAACTTTGTTCAAGCTTTAGATGTAGTATGACTTTCAGTTTACTTATCTATTGTCAACAACCTATCAAGTGAAAACGTATTCAACAACCAATCAAGGAATCAGGTGCCATTAGCATTCAAACCAGCAAAATAGAAATTGTAAGGCCATCAGTGTTAAGCAGCAAAGTATGTTTGAAGCTTTGTGCTTACCGTCGCCCATTGTCTTCGATGTTCCGTCAATATTTGACCGTTCCTGAAATTAATAATTCTCAATTGACAAATGGATTATTATTAGCACTGATAGCTAATTTATTCCATGCAAAATTCATAGCCTAGTCACAATTTGAGATGTAAACTTTCAAATTTTACTATTGTTCCTGTATCAAATTTTCAATGTCCTATATGTACTCCTTATTTTCAGAGGAACTGGACTTACAGGTAACGTTGTTTTCTTTGGTTCGTCGTACTTTATGGTGTTCATTGAGTTGAAATCGGTCGACCTGAAATCAGCGGTAAAATCTAATGACTGTTTTACTGATTTTGTCATTTCAGGATTGAAAACGCCATTCGATGTAGGTATCGCTGGATTCTTCTGACTATATGTCAATCCCTTTGCCAATGCCGGTGAAACATCAAAAGCCGACGATTTTATGGTCTTAGAGAGTGAGTTAGTTTTATTATTAACTGCATCATAGTTTGTTGCAATTAACGTCTCTGTAGAGCTGAATTTGTGTCCGCCTCCTGCAGCTGATTCTTTGTGAACACGTAACAGCGATAATTGACTCAGCCTATGGTCTATTTCAGATAAAGGCAAAATTGTAGATGTTTCAAATTTAGTCAATGGTGAAGATAATTGTACGGTTTCATCAGATATGACCGTAGAAGCAGCTGTTCGTTGCATATCCAAACTATGTGTTCGGTACGGCTGTGCGGTTATAAATTGCTTTTTGCCAGTTGTCAACAGGTGTTTAGATTTATCAGTTGTCGTCGCATTTTTAGTCAATGTATTTCTATGTTTTCCTGACAACAGCTCTTCCTTTATCGTTGTCGTATCAAGATAGCCGGTGAGCTTATATTTTGTCAACACAGCTTGTCCGTTGCTTGACAGATTCGACTCAGTAATAACGCGACCTTCATTGTCAGATATAACTGCAGGGATGCTCGCTTTAGCAAATTTATTAATTGTTGTAGATATCATATTAGGTGAGCTGTCCTGATGAAATTGCTGGAAGTTAATGGTATCCAATAAATCTTTGGTTTTCACGGAACTTATTTCTGTTGTGTCTGATCCCGACTTTGACGATGTTATACTCATTGGCATGATACCTTTTGAAATGTTTACTACTTCTGTTATCGCAAGTGCAGTAGACGTGAATGGCCAGCCAGTTGTCTGTGCAATGTCTGAGTAGCCGGCATTACCTAAAATGATCTTAAACTGTAGGATGAAAGTTCCAAAGCTTGGGAATTTCAGTGCAATTAACACAAAATTTGTGGGGGTTCAACTATTCCTAAATTATGACTTGACAGACTGAAAATGCAAAATTGTTGATGTTATGCTATCTGCATGTACCTTAACTGAGTGACCAAATACAATACAATGCATTGCATAAAGCATTGTATTGAGGCAGAATACGTCGTATTGTCAAAGTATAATATTTGTGAATTCATGGACAATTGCGTGTAAATAATCGTTTTATCGATACTGTAGTTGCCTGGCTTCTTAAAACAGAAAATGTTGCAGCCTTCTGATAGTGTTAAGCCAGTCAGTGTGCAATTTTAATTGATTATCTGTCAAGTCATTGAACTTGCTCTGAGAGGTTAATGCCTAAGACAAAATGTTATGAAACAGTATTTTTCGGCTGAACAGTATTGCAGTTGATAAGATCAAGTTTTAATAAAGTTTATGACATTAGCATTTGGTAAATGTAACATACATGTGTAGCTAATACATTTGTTGGGTTTCAGTTATAATTTGTATCTTCAAAGATGGTTTTGTGGTCGTTGGTTCTGATATAGTTATAAAACCACTGCTTGTCATCAAAGCCGTCGGAGTACTAGTTAGAGTTGTTTTTGGATTTTAATTGTGATAGTGGCTGTTTTCGTAAGTGTTTTAACATTGCTTAAGCCTGTTGACATAGACGTAAGTTGGAAATAAGGCGCAGTGGTAGGAGCTAAAGTACAAGCATTGGTCAATGAAGCAGTGTGTACAAGGGATGTTTCAATTTTTGCTGAATAAGTAGATGTAGCAACAATTGCGCTTGCTGCAGACGAATAGGGAGCGTAGGTGGCGCTGTTTGGTAATGAAATAATAGTGGCAAAATCTGTATTGCTTGATGACGATGAGGTCCAGGGGCAATCTGTATCTGCTATTGATAATGCAATTATTTTGTCAGTTCTGACAGGCCGGTTCGCTAGTAAGCTAAGCCTAATCTTAATTGCAGCGATATTTGAAGGTCCCGCTGAAACGTAACCGGATACAACAGTTATGAAATCTGCACTTGAAATTGTTGTAAAAGTGTCTGATTTTGGTGCAAATGTAATCTAATAAGATGGGTCAAATGCTGGCATAGTACTTGTAATTGTGAGGTTACCCGCACTTGCTGCCGGTGCAGAAGCTATTCCGTAGCTTGGGCCGGTTGCTGGATAACTTGTTTTGAATGCTGCTTTGGTTTCGGATGAGGCAGATAGATACGTATTGACGAACACGTTACTTCTACTGATCGCCAACAAATTATCTGTGACTGTTACATTAGTTTCTGTGGTTGCTGCTATCTTTGTTGAAATTGAGCTGACTTTTGAAAAACTTCATGTGTCTGTGATATAGGCTGTACTTGCTGCTGATGCAGTAGATGTAACATAAGACTTTATGCTTGCAACCAATGAAGTTTTAATGTAACCTGTATTGGCTTTGGTTGCGCCGTTTGAAACTTTGCGGCCGTAGACTTTGCCTGATGCCATCCAAGCAGCAGTAAAATAGGATGTGATAATGTTCAATGAAGGGTAGAACCTTAGTGTAGTTGTAACCGTAGGCTTAGTGGTCCCAGATAAAATGGTTGTGTCTATGTCGTACATTGTTTCGGCCACAAGTGAAGTGTTTGTTGTGTCATGGTTATATGCTGTTTTGGTACTTGGAGTAGTTGTTTGTTTATTTGTTTTAGTCGCTGTGTCGGTTACGAATGAACTATAAATTTGCATAGTCTGATTTGGTTACTGATGGTATAGTTAGACCATGGTCTGTGTTGGAGGTTGATGTGCTATAAGCTGTGCTGTCTGTTGATAAAGTATTTGATCTGACTGTAAAATTAGCTGTGCCGGCTATTGATGAAGTAGTTGTAATTGAATCTACTTTGGCTGCGGAATAAGTAGTTAGAACCTGGATTGTATTGGTTACCGATGAAGAAGATATTTTGTCATCTGTTGTGGTTGACCAAGAAGTAGTTGGAACAGGGGTTGTGTTGGCTATTGATGAAGTAGACATACCATAATTTTTGTTGACTGCTGATAAAGTAGAGTCCACTGTTACATACATCGATTTCATTACTGGAGTGGATGTAACATCAGCTCTGACGGTTTCTGGTGAACTAGCTATAACTAAATTTCCTTTAGCTGTAGAAGAAATAGCTTGAATCTTAATTATGTTGGTTGCTGATGAAGTAGCTGTATTGTTATCTGTTGCATTGGTGGATGAACTAGGTAGTGAAGGGGTCGTGTTTGTTGCTGGTGAACTGGATAAATTGTACTCTGTTGTGGTTGCGGATGAACTAGTTAGCTGAGAGGTTGTTTTGGTTGCTGATGAAGTATTTAGCACGGCGGTTGTGTTTCTGGCTGATGAAGTGAATACATTGTAATCTGTTGTGGTCGCGGATGAACTAGTTAGCAATGGGTTTGTGTTGGATGGCGATGAAGTCAATAAATTGAAGTCGGTTGTGGTTGCGGGTGACCTTGTTAGTAGCGGAGCTGTGTAAGATGGTGATGGCGAGGATATGTTATTATCTGTTGCTGTTACAGATGAACCTGTTTGAAGATGGGTAGTTTTGGTTGCTGATGAAGTGAATAAATTGTTAAATTTTGTGATTCCGAATGAAGCAGTTAGCATAGAGGTTGTTTTAGTTGTTAATGAAGTAGATATATTGTAATCTGTTTTGGTTGCGGATGAACTAGGTAGCAGTAGAGTTGTGTTAGGGGGTGATGACGTGGATATATTGTAATTTGTTGCATCGGCGGATGAACTAGTTAGTAAAGAGGTCGTGTTGGTTGCTGATAAACTGGATATGTTGTAATCAGTTGCTCTTACGGATGAACTAATTTGCAGATGGGTTGCTTTGTTTGCCGATGAAGTGGATAAATTGCTATCTTTTGTGGTTCCGAATGAAGCAGTTAGGATTGAGGTTGTTTCACTTACATTGTAACCAGTTGTGGTTGCGGATGAAGTATCTAACAGATTGGTTGTAGTGGATGGTAGTAAAGTCAATAAATTGTAATCTATTGTGGTTGCAGATGAAGCAGCTACCAGAGAGTCTGTTGCTGTTGTTGCTGACGAACGAGCCAGCAGAGGGGTTATGTTGGTTGCTGATGGCGTTGATATATTGTAATTTGTTGCATCGGCTGATAAACTGGTTAGTAAAGGGTACGTGTTGGTTACTGACGAACTGGATATATCATAATCTGTGGTGGTTGCAGATGAACCAGTTACCAGAGGGATTGTTTTGGCTCCCAATGCAGTAGGCGTACTGTAACTTGTTGTGGTTGCAGACGAAGTATTTAGCATTGCGGTTGTGTTCGTTGTTGATGAACTGGATATATTGTAATATGTTATGGCAGCGGATGAACTTGTTAACAATGGGGTTGTGTTGGATGGTAATGAAGTGGCTATACTGTAATTTGTTGTGGTTGCTGGTGATCTAGTGATCAGTGGGGATCGATTTGCTGCTGATGGTGTGAATTTATCGTAACCATTTGTGACTGTGGATGTGCCTGCTAGCATATGAGTTTTGTTGGTTGCTGATGGCGTGAATAAGTCGTAATGTGTTGTTGCTGAGGATGAAATAATTAGCACAAGAGTTGTTTTGGTTGCTGATGGCGTGGATAAATTGAAATGTGTTGTTGCTGCGGATGAATTAACTAGCAGAAGGGTTGTGTTGGTTGGTGATGGCGTGGATATGTTGTAATCTGTTGATGTTACGGATGAAATAGGTAGCAGAAGGGTTGTGTTGGTTGCTGATGGCGTGTATATTTTGTAATCTGTTGTTGCTGCGGATGAACTAACTAGCAGAGGGGTTGTGTTGGTTGGTGATGGCCTGGATATATTGTAATCTGTTGCTGTTACGGATGAACTAGCAAATAGAGAGATTGTGTTGGTTGCTGATGGCATGGATAAGTCGTAATATGTTGTTGCTGCGGATGAACTAACTAGCAGAGGGGTTGTGTTGCTGGGCGACGGCGTGGATATGTTGTAATCTGTTGTTATTGCCGATGAAGTAGTTAACAGAGGGGATGTGTTGGTTGCTAATGAAGTGAATATACTTTGATCTGTTATAGTTGCGGACGGACCAGCTAGCAGAGGGGTTGTGTTGGGTACTTCTGGCATGGATATGTTGTAACCTGTTGTTGTTACGGATGAACTAATTAGCACAAGGGTCGTTTTAGTTGCTGAAGGCGTGGATAAATTGAAATGTTTTGTTGCGGCGGATGAATTAACTAGCAGAAGGGTTGTGTTGGGTGGTGATGGCATGGATATGTTATAACCTGTTGTTGTTACGGATGAAGTGTCTAGCAGAGGGGTTGTGTTGGTTGGTGATGGGGTGGATATGTTGTAATTTGTTGTTGTTAAGGATGAACTATTTAGCAGAAGGGTCGTTTTGGTTGCTGAAGGCGTGGATATTAAATTGAAATGTGTTGTTGCTGCGGATGAATTAACTAGCAGAAAGGTTGTGTTGGTTGGTAATGGCGTGGATATGTTGTAACCTGTTGTTCTTACGGATGAAGTGGCTAGCAGAGAGGTTGTGTTGGTTGGTGATGGGGTGTATATGTTGTAATTTGTTGTTGTTAAGGATGAACTAATTAGCACAAGGGTCGTTTTGGTTGCTGAAGGCGTGGATAAATTGAAATGTGTTGTTGCTGAGGATGAATCAACTAGCAGAAGGGTTGTGTTGGTTGGTGATGGCGTGGATATGCTATAACCTGTTGTTGTTACGGATGAAGTAGGTAGCAGAAGGGCTGTGTTGGTTGCTGATGGCGTGGATATGTTGTAATCTGTTGCTGTTGCCGATACAGTAGCTAACAGAGGGGATGTGTTGGTTGCTAATGAAGTGAATATATTTTGATCTGTTATAGTTGCGGACGGACCAGCTAGCAGAAGGGTTGTGTTGGGTACTGATGGCATGGATATGTTGTAACCTGTTGTTGTTACGGATGAACTAATTAGCGCAAGGGTCGTTTTAGTTGCTGAAGGCGTGGATAAATTGAAATGTTTTGTTGCTGCGGATGAATTAGCTAGCAGAAGGGTTGTTTTGGGTGGTGATGGCATGGATATGTTATAACCTGTTGTTGTTACGGATGAAGTGGCTAGCAGAGGGGTCGTTTTGGTTGCTGAAGGCGTGGATGTTAAATTGAAATGTATTGTTGCTGCGGATGAATTAACTAGCAGAAAGGTTGTGTTGGTTGGTAATGGCGTGGATATGTTGTAACCTGTTGTTCTTACGGATGAAGTGGCTAGCAGAGAGGTTGTGTTGGTTGGTGATGGGGTGTATATGTTGTAATTTGTTGTTGTTAAGAATGAACTAATTAGCACAAGGGTCGTTTTGTTTGCTGAAGGCGTGGATAAATTGAAATGTGTTGTTGCTGAGGATGAATCAGCTAGCAGAAGGGCTGTGTTGGTTGCTGATGGCGTGGATATGTTGTAATCTGTTGTTGTTACGGATGAACTAATTAGCACAAGGGTCGTTTTAGTTGCTGAAGGCGTGGATAAATTGAAATGTTTTGTTGCTGCGGATGAATTAACTAGCAGAATGGTTGTTTTGGGTGGTGATGGCATGGATAACTTATAACCTGTTGTTGTTAAGGATGAAGTGGCTAGCAGAGGGGCTGTGTTGGTTGGTGATGGGGTAGATATGTTGTAATTTGTTGTTGTTAAGGATGAACTAATTAGCAGAAGGGTCGTTTTGGTTGCTGAAGGCGTGGATATTAAATTGAAATGTGTTGTTGCTGCGGATGAACTAACTAGCAGAGGGGTTGTGTTGGTTGGTGATGGCCTGGATATATTGTAATTTGTTGCTGTTACGGATGAACTAGCTAATAGAGAGATTGTGTTGGTTGCTGATGGCATGGATAAGTCGTAATATGTTGTTGCTGCGGATGAACTAACTAGCAGAGGGGTTGTGTTGCTGGGCGACGGCGTGGATATGTTGTAATCTGTTGTTATTGCCGATGAAGTAGTTAACAGAGGGGATGTGTTGGTTGCTAATGAAGTGAATATATTTTGATCTGTTATAGTTGCGGACGGACCAGCTAGCAGAGGGGTTGTGTTGGGTACTGATGGCATGGATATGTTGTAACCTGTTGTTGTTACGGATGAACTAATTAGCACAAGGGTCGTTTTTGTTGCTGAGGGCGTGGATAAATTGAAATGTGTTGTTGCTGCGGATGAATTAACTAGCAGAAAGGTTGTGTTGGTTGGTGATGGCATGGATATGATGTAATTTGTTGCTGTTACGGATGAAGGAGGTAGCAGAAGGGCTGTGTTGGTTGCTGATGGCGTGGGTATGTTGTAATCTGTTGCTGTTGCGGATGATGTAGCTAGCAGAGGGGTTGTGTTGGTGGTTGATGGCGTGGATATGTTGTGACCTGTTGTTGTTACGGATGAAGTAGCTAGCAGAAGGGCTGTGTTAGCTGCTGATGTAGTGGATATATTATAAGCTGTTGTGATTTCGGGTGAACTAATTAGCACGTGGGTTGTGTTGGTTTCTGATGATATAGATGAATCATAATTTGCGCTGGATGCTGATGACGCAGATGTTACGAAAGTTGTGTTGGTTGTTGAAGAAGTATTCGTAGCATAATCTATAAAGTAAATGCGATGTAGGCGCAATGAGTATATATATCTTAGCTTCATCCCTCAAGCGGATGATTGTAGTTTGGTTTTTACAGCATGGAACCAAATTCTCTAAACATCTAAAAACTTAAAATGAGATTTTGGATTTCTGATGGATTAAGCTGGAATAGCTGAGCAATCTGAAATCGGAATATTTTCGAACTCTGCAAACAATTGTTGGTTACTAAACCAGTGTCAAACCAGTGTTATCAAACCAGTGTCCTCTGTGAATTCAAACCAATTCTGATGACGAAATTTGGAAAGCCCTAGAAGGCCTGTGTCAATTCTTTGAAACAGGAGCTTAATAATTTCTTTATTCATCTAGACGTTTTCTTTCCCACGACTAAATTTGAATTGGTTTAAATTTTGATTCTTGTCAAAATCAAGCACTTTGTCAAGCAACCATTTTGGCTAGAAAGCAGGAATCAGGGCAACTGAAAGGGGTCTCGGGGTATTTTTATGTAGCACACGCGGCAACCCTCTTGCTCATATACTAAATTTCCCACAATCGCAGGAAAAATGGTATTTTGTTAGCAAAAACCACATTTTTAACAATAACAGCCTTGTGCTTTGTACGCTTCGTATGCTGATGAAATGATGGATCATTTGGTTTCAGCAAAAATGACAAGATTTTGACACCTAAACAAGAAAATTGACAATAACTTATGATAGAGAAAAGTTAGAAAAGCGTCCAAAACAAGACAAGATTTTGAAGTTTTTTGAAAAATTGAGGATTTTGTCCCAGAATATGAAAAATAGAAAATTGTAATATAATCAGCGTTAACTTTTCGACAATTTTGGTAATTTATTCTTAAGGTACAGCCACCCCCGAAATTTTTAGTCCAAGCTACATGTCCCCTCACAATTTTCTTGGGACAAGCCCCGCCCCACCCAGGATTCTACAATATGTTTGATGATGTATGATGTATGATGTCGACTATTGAAACTGGATTGTTCGGAGTTGTTAGTATACTAAATGAACTTATTTTGGAAAGCTTCATCAATTCGGGATTGGTTTTGGCTGTATGCTAAGAATGTGTTCCCAAAAGTAATCACCACCTTAAGTTTCAGTTGATGCCAGAGCACTTCCAGCAACTAGAGTTTAAGAAATTTATTGTATGGGTTTCTTTTTATGTTAGATAAAAGAAAATTACTCCAAAACCATGCTTCAGCAAGGAAATGAGTTACTCAAAATGGCAGAGCTTCGACTAAAAATACACTACTGGGATCTATATTCCACTACATCAGGACGGAATATAGGAAATAATGCTATATTTTCTCGATACTGTGAGGAGGTGGTAGCGGATCGAAGATATTCGAGGTTGTTCCCGCAAAACGAACAAAAGGTAACTTTTCTTAACAACATTGCTACTGTAATAAACTCAAATCCTTGACTCGTCACTTCACCATGAATTCTTAATATCTACAAATCAAAATTTACTGAATAGCACACAGGTAGCCCCATGTCTTTCATTGCAGCTTCCTGTAAACATAAACTTGGTTGTGTCAGGATCTGAGTCTGACATAACGCAAGTCTCATTGCCCCATTGTAGGTCCGGCTCTCCTGGTGCCCAGAACAGATTGATGTCGTCTCTGAAATGTATCAAGACGTTTTCCTTACGTCTTATATTTGGGTCTGATTAGACAACTTTAAGGTAACGAAAGAATAATACACTAAAGTGAAGTATATATCGCCAGGAATTGAAAACGGAATAGTGTTCATTGGATAACCGGTCCAAATAAGCAAAGTTTTAGTACACTCACAATTTTAGATTGATGCTGCATGGCACCGAAATGTTAGAACAATATTTTTAAGTTTATCGCTTACACTAATACAGAGTGGTCATGAATGCTTCTGAATACTCCGTCGTCAGGAAAGTATCGTGCACTGTTGAATGTGGCAGTGTCCATAATATATGAAGCACCTGTTGACATTCTTCTAAAGGAAACAGACAAAAGTATTTAGACTAGTTAGAGCTTTAGTGTTTATTATTGTTGTGCTATTTTTGAAGAATGGAGCTCAGCGAGAGAGGGTTGTTCTTGCAAAACGCTAGGCTTGAAAGGCAAGCTTCCAAGTTATATGCAGAGGAGTTTAAACTGTTTTTCATTGTTTAAATTATTTTCATTGTTGTGATCATTTCCAAAAGCATACCGCATATCTTTCTTAACAATACTTGCTCAAACATTAATCTGCAAATAATAATCTACACATTTAATGTTTGCAATTAATTATTAAATCCGATAACTAGTTTTAAACGCACGTTGATCAAAATGTTGAAGATTATTAAAATTATTATTATTATTATTATTATTATTATTTTATTATTATTGTTTTTATTATTATTACTAATATTATTATTATTATTATCATTATTATTACTATTATTATTAAAATACTAGTGGCTAGCTGTCGAAGCACTTCCAAGCTTTTATCTCGCCCAATGACGACTTGTGATTGAACTTTTGAACTGTTTTGATGTCTTGCTCAAAATGTTCCCTATGCTCATTACAGGCCTCATACATGGCGGTTTCCTTCTGGAGGAGAGTATTGACACCCATTTTGACAGAAATATTTTGCTTTAGAGTTTAGACATTTAGACATTTTAAATACTAGACCATAAATTTAGAAGCATTCAAAGTTTTTCTAGTTTTCGACAAAATTTTATTATCTTTATGGACATGAAAATTCAGGTTTTTACTTGCGTTTTTGTGAACAAGCATCGGTACCGGGGAAATAACTCCAATAACTAACTGCTGGGATGCGGACTCATTCCAAAAGTACCCTCCGGCACAATTAAACAAGCCTGGTTACTGCCACATTTTTAATAAAAAGATTGGTTCGCCATTGATCGGGGAGCTCAGTCGGAAAGCTCAGAATGGGAAGCTCTTCACCAAATCCCCAACGTCCCAACCCCGACCCCATCTGCCAACCTCCACATTTTTCAGAAATTTTGAACGATACTTTTGAAGCCAGAAGAAGTCTGTGTAATCAACATGGCATGTGATTACGGCGTTTTCTCTGCTTTGTATGAACAGCAGCAGCAACAGTTCTTGTCAAGTCAGGCATTACTATAATCTAGTTTATTACAATTCGAATCGGCAATATGATTATCTGTATTACAGCCGCATGAACAGTTAGGAGGCCCAGATGTATTTGTATCCCAGTCCGGCGGTGCAACAAAATTATGGCTGTTATCTGAACCCTTCTCAGCAGCAGCCCCAGATGACTCCTCAGGAAAATTGCCTGTAGCGCCGGTCCCAACCAGATCTCAACCCAAACTTTACCGAACCTAGTTGGCTATTTTGCAAGACACCTCGTTTTGACAGAACTCTAGAATACTTATACCCCGTTTTGAAGCAACCCTAGAATACTTTAAAGACTGGCTCCCACAGATCAAGCAATCCTACTGGAATAGTGGGCAGTATATGCTTTCAAGGTTCATCCAAGGATAATTAAATCCCTAGATAATTTCATATGTTTGATGTCGGCTCAGTTGCCGATACCACAGTTGTTAGTTTCTAAAAATCCATAGTTTTGCTCATAATGCTACCGGGGGAATCCGTGCGCCAGCCCGTGTGAAGCCCTCTCTGAAGCTTTAAAAACCTGGAATTCTCAGGCTAGATGTTAATAGCTTGAGAATAAATTGTGCAACCTAATTTTTCGAACGTTGGGATCTCTCGCCTGCTCACGCATCACACACCACCGGTAATCACCTGCTTCTTTGAAATATTCCTATTAGTTATCCTTCAAGTCCAGTTCAGTACAACATTTTATTCAAGTTGATATACCCAAACTTCACACTGGCAAGAGTCAGCGAACTGTTGCATTCGCGATCTTAAACTATAGTATCGACACTCACCATTTCTCGGAAGTAGAAAACTTAATCACTCACTACTTCTTCCATTTCGCAGAAAATCGCAAGAAAACTTGGATTAGCATTTAAGTAGGTTGCATAATCCTCTAGCGCTTTGTGCTCCAGAGTGATCGATGCTTTTAAACGAGTTACGTGTGCGAAGTTTCGACACATTTTCAACAGACCAGGAAGTGCAACATAAGCTTTTGAAGAACAAAACATTAGCTGATGTAAGGGAGAAGGAACATATTGCCTGACTGTCTTCCATTAGAAATTTGTTAGGTTTCCTTGCACACATAATACACATAAAAACTGACAAATTGCTGAAACAAACAAGAGTTTTATGCAAAATGTGCACGTTTTGAGCGCTTTCCATAAATATAGGCCTGCTGCGAATATATAAAGCTATAGAAAAGTTATGCTACAGAAATTAATCGTTACCGTATGCAATGTAGAAGTCCATACCGATTGGAAATTCAACTGTTAAATTACGTGTACATGGGGTGAATTTTAGCGTTGAAACCTTTTCTGATCATTGGTGAATTTTATTTCAAAGTTCGACTTTTGAAAACAAAGCGACAGCGGTCAGCCCTTACTTGTGGCCAAAGTTCTGTTAGATGCCTCAAAATCTTTGTCTCCCGCCTTTCTGCTGCCCGATAAGGTATGTGAAAAGCTTTATTAAAACTGATTCTAGCTACCGTAATAAAAATCTCGTTCGCATAGCTTAGACCAGATTCCGTCAAACCATTCACTTGTTTCTGTAGAATTACTGTAGAATTTTGACGTTTCCTAATTTGCATACAGCACATCATTCCGAGTGTTAATTCCCTTCTTCTTTTGCATAAACTTAAATTACATAATGTGAATTGATTTTCAGACATGTAGCATGTCACGTTTATAAGAAAGACTATGAATATTATTGGCGACATGCATAAATTCATCTGAAATCGATTATAGTAGACCTATTGCGACGAAGCGAAGCAGGAAAAACAGATGAAAATGATAGTAAGAATTCAAGACAAACACGTATACTACTTTCATTGAACATAGAAGTTGAAGAAATTACTCAAACTCTTCCACGCATTTCAGGTAGTCTTCCAGTGAATCCGTAAAAGGAAGTAACGCAGATGGTGTTAAACCCTGGCAAATGGCTACGTGCTCGTCCTGGGTAACTAGCACTGGTCTTCCATCAACGGGATTTCTAGTGATTGTCTGGAAGCAATGAGTTTCTATCTGATAGTAGTCGTCTGGGCAGTCCCCTGAAGCAATAGACCTGTATTTTGAAACGTGACATTCGATTACCCAATTATTAGCGTATGTTTGATGCAACGAAATAACTGAAATGGCATCTTAGAACAACACCAAGGAATTATGTCATCGTATTCTACAGTCAGTAGTCAGTACCAGGGTTACACCAGGTTCATCTGTTGTCATTCATGGTTAGGTTATCGTGTGTCTGAGAGCGAAAACCTCGGAGGTTAGGGAGTCCCAGTTTCCCGGTTACTTCAGAAGGCAAAACTAACCTGATCGCTATGTGGTATAAATTTGAGCTCATAGTTCAGGCCTTTCGTTAACCTTTAAGCAGAGACAGTTAACCTGACAAAAAACTTATCGCACAGCTCCGATATTTGGAAAGTTTAGTATTCTAATGCTAAGATGCAGAGATTTTAGACAAATCAATTTTTGAACTTGTCCACTCAAAAGACAAGCTCAACTCATGTGTATTAGAATATGTATCCCATGCTATGGACCAATTTTTTGCAATACAAAGAAAGCAGATTTAGTGTACCTTGTGGAGGATATACTATTTCGCTAGTAATAGTATCCGTTAACACTGCAATACACAAATTGCAAATTGATGTCATGTACAGCACTAACACCTGCTGATAGAAAGACATTGTGCACATATTATATTCGTCCACCACTGGCTAAAACACCACAATTTTGTTACAAAATTTTAGTTTACGCTTGACATACTGTTAGGAAAATTTTAAGCTAAATGGCTTATAGAAGTGAAAACCAGTAGAAAGTAATGGAAAACACACAATGAATCGTTATCTTTAATTGAGAAAACTTAGGCAGTAGACCGTAGCCTGCGGAAAAACTGGATTATCTGGTTTTTACCCAAGAAACCAAAGCACATGTGTGGTCAAGGGCAGTTTTTCAAGTACCTAAATGTATATGTATGCTTTTGACAAAAATTAATTCAAACGGCTTTTTGCCGATATTGCTCAATAGGATTTGACAAAGTTAAGCACTTGATTTGTACCTATACAATGCAACTAACATAAGAAAGAAGTAAGGAATAAAATAATGTACCACCGACGGACCGAAAAATTTATGTCTGATGGGGACTGAAATCCACGAGTTCTCTCGCACTCGGCATATCCTCTGTCAACCGAGCTTTGTATGTACATTAAGGGAAGTGCTCAAAAGTCTGTTTCAGATTATTCGTATATACGTTTTGTTTATACGATTTAAAAACGTATTTTGGATGCAGACAAATCATATTGTAGTTTTTGTCACTGGCTTATCCGCAGACTTTCAAAACTTGCGCTTGCTGTACAACATACGCACACAACTATAGAAAGCACTGAAGCTGCAAAGGTTTTTAGCAGTGTTTTTCGTAAAACTCAAAACGTGGCAACCTAGGCAATTCACAATTCACAATTCACATTGGTCCACTTTAAAGTTAGTTAGTGATTGCTACGATGAACATTATTCGTTAATATTTATATCATTCAACGGTATAAGTAGTTTGTTTCCATCTTGCATTACAGAAAAATTAAGTTAAAAAACGTTTGAAAAATTTGAGAATTTACAAATTTTCATCCCCTTTTTAAACTTAACTTGTTAATGAGATAACATACGATCAAATGTTTCACGTCGTCGGTTAGAGCATGTTAAGAGCTTTCGAATGATATAGATATCAATTAATAATGTTTATCGTAGCAATCAGTAACTAAGTTCAAAGGAGACCGTGTTGAGTCTTTGTGGTCATAAAGTTCAAGAAATCCTAAAATATTTCGTATATGCGAAATACTTTTGAGCACTTCCCTAACACCAAGCAATATCAAGCCCTCTCAAGTTAGAATTTTGTGCTTGCCGAACTTCTATTAAAAAGCTGCAATTATAACAGAAGCTCGCGACTGCTAATCTACTGTTTCCTAACACTAAAAATGTTTACTACAGAAAGTTCAATTTGTAAGGGAATGTATCATCTAATGATCTATGCTGCAGCATTTCCTGGCTAGGTTCAACTTTGATAGATTAGGTCGTGTGCGTTCATTAACGAGAATTGCTTAATCGAGAATTGCTTTACCGAGAAAATGAGCAGCTGTTAATTTGAAATTTTGCTTTACCGAGAAAACCAAATATTCACATTTTGCTTAACCGAGAATTGCTTTACCGAGAATTGCTTAACCGAGAAATGTACATTGTCAATACTGGACTAAATGATGAATGGCTGAATATAATGTTATTAATATATATAACTTTAACAACTTAGTAAACGTGCTTCTGTTTATTTATGTTTATATGTTTCATCAATATGATTTTAAACAAGTTTCACAATTTTACCTAATTTTTTTAATAAATCAAAGGTGGCTACGCCAGTCGTGTTTAGCTCGTGTTAGGTTTAACTCCTGTTTAACTCCGCTTGCACCAGTCAAGTTTAAATTAAACTCGAGTTTAAAATTTGTCAAGTTTAAACATCACCTACTGGAAATTTAAACAGGAGATGGACCAGGTTTAAGGTCGTGTTTAAGACAAAATCATAGTTATATGCTGTGGTTTGACATCAGATACGATAAAATATAAGATAATTGGAATTACGAGATCGTAATTTTGTAGCTCCCGCCCTGAAACTCACGTGTTTTGAGCTTTGACGAAAAATAGTGGAATTGGATTTGCAAGACTAATCAGTTCTTCGCGAGTACATATTAGCCATGAAACTTAACGTCCTGAAAATTAATGCTTTCATGTACATAAAAAATCAAATATTTTCTGTTTGCCTTTTATAGACTAACATAAATGTCAGGTTTAAATTTAAAGAAATTTCTGCTAATTTAATGTCGTATTAAACCTCACGTTTTTACTCAATCCCGTTAAAAGAGGTCAATGAAGGTGAAAATCAAGCACGAGGGTAGTTAAATCAATCGGCAATGGATGACTGTAAAATTAAATTAAGCTTTAACTGATTATTATTTGAATTTTTCGAATGACTTATTAAACAAAAGCGTATAAGCTTCATAGGTAGGAGAAAGATATAGGAGTGTCATACTGGAACATATACTATCTTGCCAAAACGGTTAACAAGATAGTTAACTTGCCAAAATTTTAGCAAGATAACTATCTTGCCAATTTCACTATCTTGCTACGACATAGTATTATATATGTATATATAATACTATGCGGTTTTAGATATTTTCTCGGTTAAGCAGTTCTCGGTAAAGCAAATTCTCAGTTAAGCAAATCCTCGGTAAAGCAAATTCTCGCTTTTGCAATTCTCGCTTAAGCAATTCTTGGTAAAGCAAATTCTCAGTAAAGCAAATTCTCGGTAAAGCAAATTCTCGCTTTTGCAATTCTCGCTTAAGCAATTCTCGGTAAAGCAATTCTCGGTTAAGCAATTCTCGGTAATGAATGTAAACCGATTAGGTTTGTGCAGAAACAAGTACTGTTCTGGAGTAGAGTGCTTTTTGTGAGATTGTCAGCATTATGTAAAAATTCCCCGAAAAAGCCGGGCTACCTCCTATTTTATTCTTACAAATTATTGGTAAACTGACAATATCTTTGTCATTTCTGTTATAATTTCGATACAATTAAATGCTCCCATGCATTGCAAACCGTTTTGAAAACTCTACAAAGTGGGCAGCTGTTTTCCGTGTAGTACTTGGTTAACAAACTAAGGCGTTGAAGATTACAAATAGATTTCATTGCATCATCAATCTATCGGGTTTCGCCCAGAGTAATAACTGATTGCTTTACTACTTCTCCACAACTTGGCTTCTCTCTCAAGTTTACAGTTATATGATTAACGCATACTACACGTTAACTCAGCGCTGAGTGTTACACCCATTAACACATTTGGAATATAATGTATTATTTGCAGTGGATAGATTCTAAAATCTTAGTTGATATACAAACTCAATACTAGTTACAACTAGAGATGAGCAGTTCAACCTGCGAGTCCAGTCGGTCCCGGCACAGGCCTACATTTATTGA
>JASAND010013977.1:0-14624 GCA_030248195.1 Trissonchulus latispiculum
TCTTCTTCTTCCTGTTCCTGTGCCAAACCTGCAAATCCAATGTGGCTGGGACGGCTAGAGCCGGCCCACATCCCGGAGAAAAGCCAGTACCCTTGGAGGACCCTTGGAAAGAATGTCAAGCCTTGGCCTGGTTCCGAGATGGCGTCGTCGGGGATTTCTGTGGGAAGGGCAGTGCAGAAGAAGGTGGGTTAGATCTTCCTCTGCATGCCCACAATCTGGACAGGCAGGGGTCTGGGATATCCCCATGCGGAATTTCTGAGACGCAAGGAGCAAGGAATGTCCCTTGCAGCGTAGCTGAGAGAGAGTAACTCTTTCTCTCCGGTTCAAGTTAGCTTCCAGAGCTGGGTCGACGGGGACGTTCCCGTCGAAGATATTTTCACTGTCACATTGGGCCCAAAGTCTGCGGCATTCTTCCCTGAGAAAGCGTTTGATGGCTGCCTTAGCAGATAGCATATCTACCCCGATGTTGCTTTGGTCCAGGGAGGCGGCTGATTTTGCAAGTTGATCTGCAGCTTCGTTTCCACTTATACCCACATGGCTGGGTACCCATTGCATTGTAATGTGGGTACCTCGAGCGGACACCGAGCAGAGATAGTCCCAGATTTCCTTCTCCAGGACTGATACAGGTTTCAAGGGGCCGCTTTGGATTTTTTGGACCAGAGATTTTGAATCCGTGCATATTCTTATCTCCGCCGTGGTTTCAGGAGTGTTGTGCGAGACCCATTTCAGACAGCTGAGGAAGGCCGTTTCCTCGGCCCTTAGGCTGGAGCACAAGTGTCCCGCAGCCGTTTCTAGGTTTGCCAGGACGTTTCCTCTTCCATCGGTTACGATGGCTCCAGCTCCACCGCTTCTGCCTTCGCCGGTGACTGCACCATCGGTCCAGATGGTGTAGTTGGCGTCTGGCAGTCTGCTGAGGGCCTCATAGGTGGCGGTCCGCAGTTCCGCGTCGGTTAGTTCATCTTTGCGTCTGTTCCCCAGAACTGGGACTGAGTCGAAGCAGGATAGGTTTTCAGGGTAGTCGCAGGGACAGACGGTCGGCAGGCATAGAGGTTCTCTTCTTTTGCCCGTCAGTTCCGTGAATTCCAGATATCTTTTGCCGCACTCCCTCCAGGAGTCTTGGGAGGGCAGGCGTTGTCGGATAGTGCGTTCGCAGATTTCAGCTCTGGGATTGGCTTCCGGGAGTCGCCGGCCCTTCTCGACTCCAGTCATGACCAGTTCCCTGGCCCGAAGCGAGAATGGCATGAGGTTTGCCTCCAGGCGGGCATAGTCAGCGGGTGTGCCCGGCAAGCAGCCGGTAATCTTCCTTATAGCCTGATTCTGCACAGATTCTAGCTTCCCTGCTGTTGAGGCAGAAATAGATGGAAACCAAGCTGAGGCTGCATACTCCATCAAAGATCTGATGTAGGAGATAAAGATCATCCGCAGATCTTCTTTAGAAGGGCCCCAGCTGCGCCCTGCCAGGGCGCTGAGGATGGCGATGCGCTTCTGCGCTCTGGATCTGACGTCTGCTACATGGGGGGCAAAACACAGTTTCCAATCAAACTTCACGCCCAGGAAGCATGGGTGAGGGTCGTATGGTATTTCCTGGCCGCTGATCCGGAGGGAGGGTTTGTGGGTGGACTGCCGATTATGGGTGGTGAAAATGCAGGCTTGGCATTTGCCCACATTTATTTTAAGGCCCCATTTGTCTGCCCAGGCTCCAACTTTGTCCAGGGCCAGCTGGAGTTTAGCCTCGGCAGTAGCAATAGTGGGATCTGAGGACCAAAGGGCCAGGTCGTCGGCGTAGATGCTGCCGCATACCCCCTCCGGGAGGTCGTCCAATATGCTGTTGATGAAGATGATGAATAGGAGTGGTGATAAGACTGATCCCTGAGGCACTCCCTGATGGAAAATCCTCCATTTGCTGAGTCGACCATTGTAGGAGACCTTTGCTTTCCTGTCTGTCAAGAAAGCTTTGATCCACCTTACACAGCAAATGGGCAGGTTCATCTTCAGTAGTTTGTTGATTAGAGCTTGTTTGTGGACTGTGTCAAACGCTCTAGAGAAATCAATCATGGCCAGTGCGGTTCTTTTCGCCGGCGGTTTCTTCTGGAATCCATCAGCAACATCCTGAATTATTCTTGCGATTTGGTCTTCTGTTCCGCGAAGTTGCCGAAATCCGGCTTGGAAAGGGCTGAGCAAACCTTGGTTCTCCAGGGTGAACTGTAGCCTGTTCTTCACCATTGACTCCATGAGTTTAGCCAGGCAACTGGTGAGGCTAACAGGACGGTAGGAGGACACTTCGGTTGGGGGTTTTCCCTTCTTCGGTATTGGTATGATGGTAGCCCTTCGCCATGCTGTTGGTACTTGCTGCCGTTTCCAGGATTCGTTGATCAGGCGAAGAAGGTAGGCAGACGCTGACTCAGGCAGATGCTTTATCATTTCATTTGTGATTGCATCTGGGCCAGGGCTTTTCCTGTCTTCAGGGACTTCAAGGCCAGGTTAAGTTCCATTCTCGTAAAGGGCCGGCAGAGGAGCGGTTGGTCAGCAGCTGCTCCTTTACAGCCACAGGTAGCCTTGAGGGACTGGGCGTTCTGGATTTTCAGTGCCTTCATTCGCCGACTGGGTTTGGCATAGCTGACTCGGGCATATTCTTTGACGAATGCATTGGATTTAGCCACGTCTGAGATCACTTCCTTTCCATTATGCTGGAGAGCCGCCCCTTTGGTTGTGGGGCGTTTACCATCAATAGCATGAATCACTTTCCAAACTTTGCCAGGATCCGTTCGCGGGTCGAGTTCAGTCGCATATCTCTGCCAGGCTTCATACTTCAGTTTGAGGATTGTTGATCTAGCTTCAGCCTTGGCCTGGACCCAGGCACTCCGCTGAGAAGGATCCGCTTGTGCTGCACGGTATGCCTCCTTGCACTTCTTGACCGCAGCAGCTGCTTCCGGTGACCACCACGGCTTGGGCTTCCTTAGTCGCCCTCTGGGGATACTGCGCCTGGCAGCTTTCAAGATGGCTTCCTGTAGGATGGTGGTAGCCCTGTAGACTCCTATATGGGCCGGGTTCCGGCAGTGCTGGATATAGTCATGCAGGAGCTTCTGGAATTTTGGCCAGTTCGCCCTTCTGAATGCCCACCGGGGGGCCTTGCGGGGCCGGCTTTCTGAATGATCCAAGGCGCTGTAGCTGATTATGATTGGCAGATGGTCGGACAGAGTAGAATCTAGCAGTTCCCAGCTAAATCTACTGGCTTTGCTAGAGTGACAGAGGGTCAGGTCAGGAGCAGTTCCTTGTTCCTGTGCAGTGACAGGGGGCCTGGTCAGCTTTCCGTCGTTTAGTATGACCATGTCGCTGAGAAGGGACCAATCAGCAACTGCATCGCCCAGGTCATCCCCAGGCCGTCCTGGTTCCCACAGATCTGAATGACAGTTCAGATCCCCACCGATGAGGACATTCGGGGCTGATGGTAGGGCAGCAGGGTCAAATTTTTGGATCCGGTTCTCAGCCGACTGACGTTGGATTGGAGGCACGTATACGTTCACCACTTGGAGATCTTGGGAGCCCAGGTGCAGCCGTACTGACAATGCGTCAGAGTTGTTGTCGTCTGCGGCCAACACCCGGGTCTGGGGAACAGAATAGGGAATGCCGTCTCGGATAAGGGTTAATACTCCACCTCCCTTGATTGGGCCGGCCCCCCTGGCAGACCTTCTGGCTTTGTGTTCCACGGAAAAACCAGGAAATTGGGGGATGGGGTGGTTCTCCTTCCACTGGGTTTCCTGGATTATGGCGACGTCAATCTGTTCTTCGCTCAGTTTGTGCCTGAGCCAGGCCACCTTGGAGGACAGACCTCCCGCATTCCATTGCAGGAAGCGCAGTCTGGTCAGCTTACGACGGCGGCTACCACTAGCTTGATAACCTTGGGGGGGTGGGCTTGGATTGGACCTGTTCGCTGTTCCTCTACTGGTAGCCACATCCCGTGGCTGCTGGGGAGGAGGAGGATGTGGCTGAGGGGCGGGGGCCGGGCGGGGCATGGTGGGTTAGGGCTGGTCTCGGGCTGCTGCCCGCAGCAGCTGGGGAGAGGGTTCTGTTCATAGGGGAAGAACATCTGCTACAGTGCCATCCACCGTAGTAGTCGCTGAGGGAGTTGAGGCCAGAGCAGGGCTTTAGATGCACCCACTGACCGCATCGGCAGCATTTCACACAGTTATTTGGGGCATTCTTGCCGCAGACAGGGCAGGGCCACTTCCGTCCCGGCCCAGGGTTTTCTTCGATATCTCCAGCAAGAAGTAGGAGGCGACCCCAGTATGCTGGTCTACCAGGGCCGCCTCCTAAAAACCCGACTGAATAGTTCCATTGGTAGGGGTAGGCTTGACATTCCAGGTAGGGGTCCCTTTTGATAGGGCATCTTGGCCTCCTCCATTGGGAGCCAGGTAAGGGGGAAGCCATTTGTTGCCACCGCCACCGGAGAGACCAGGAGGGGGTGGGTTCTGCCGGTCCACCACGGCAAGGTGCTTCCAGAGACCAGCTGTTACCTTATCAACAATGGCACCATTTCTAATAACAGCATTCTTATTCGATAGTCTAGCTTTATCCAGCAGAATCCGAAGTTTTCGATCCTCTTCACGCTGACGATAGGTAAGATCTGCCCGCGACCATATCACTTCCCACCGTTCCTTCTCAGTACGTAAGTCCCTGGCGCCAGAAATAAAGGTGGATCTGGCTTCCTGACTGTTGAATTTGACCTTGATAATGCGCTGCTTACCATCCTTCCGTTTCGTTCCGTCCCTGTAGACATCAATGATACAATTCGGATCAATACTCAGTGCCTCAGCAATTTCCCGAAGTTCGGCCGAATCAGCAGCCCTTGCATCAGCCATTGACAGTTTGGCATTGTCCTCCCCCACCTGCTCAGGGAGGCCAAAAAGAACAGCTTTTTCCTTTTTCTCATGAGCTTCCAGGACATCCGACATTTCTAGTCTGACCTGATGGGCAGTGATGGGAGGGTGGCGGGACTCTAGATTAGAAATTCTGGCCAAAACATCCTTCATTTGAGTCTCAAGGGCTAGGACTCGTTCACTGTCGCCAGAAGGAGGGATCCGTGGATTATGGACACCAGGTTCCTGGTGGCCACCCTGGCCTTCAGTAGCAGATATACCCATCAACGAAGAAAGTTTCGCTGAGCAAGCATCGCAGGTATAGGCCAAAATAGTCAGCAGTCCCTGATCCAGCTTCTTAAAACTGGCCTCCGGAATTCCCACACAACCCGGATGGAAAGATGAAGGACAATATTTGCAAGAAATAGCATGATCCATCGATGCAATTTTAGTTGAACTTTTACGGCAAGAGGCAGAACAGCAAGATTCAGATTTAACCGCCATCGAAATAACCAAGTAACAGAAAATAGGAAAATACTCCGCAAATAGAGCAGAATAATACCAATAAAATAAAATAACAGCCACCAGTAAGATAAATACCAGTAATAAGCAAAATTAATAGCAGGTTCGTAGTCGATAGTTCGCAGTCGCAGGTTCGCAGTCGATAGTCACTAACGTCGCCACAAAGCAATCCACCACCGCAAATATTTTCTGCAAAACAAAAACAGATCCAGGCTGCTCGTGAGCGTTGAGCAAATGCGAAATAGGAGCAAAGTTCGCTGATTGATTGATTATAGTGAGAAGCTCCGCGTAAATGTACAGCTCACGACCAACCTGAATCAAATGGGTTAAAACCAAATAAAAATTAAGTTAAAGTTAAAAATAAAAATCAAGTTAAAATAAGAACTACTCGTACACTAGCATGCACAAATCATGGGGGGTACTAATTACACGCTTTCATATAAGCGTGTGTGTGCTCGCCGATTTGCCCATTAGTCTACGGCTTGTGGTAGGTAATTTAATTATTAGTTATTTTAACGTTAATGAGCTTAATGCAATTAAAAAACTAATTCGACAACAATGTAGCATTTTTTCTGCTCTTTTCAATGATATAAAAATTCCTGCACACTACATTCCTGCGAATTTTTGTATTGTGCAACAATTTTTATATCATTGGAAAGAGCAGAAAAATGCTACTAAAATAATAAATTACCTACAGGTAAGCCTTAGGCTAGTGGGTCAATCAAAGAGCAGACACACGTTTATATGAAAGTGCAAAGTCCTACAGGAAAATAGCGAACGGAAATAGCGTATAGGAAAATAATAAATAGAAAAAAGCGAAAATTTTATAAAATTTTTTGTTTTCTCCTTCTTATTTTCGGACAACCTATGTGTACCTTTAACAGGGTAAGTACAACATATTTATGATTCCCTAATTTCCTTTATTCTTATTTTTCTTATGTTGTTAGCGCAAATATTAGACATAGCGTTTCCTTTAATTGCTTTAAATGATCAGTGGTATTACAATATAAAGGCTTGTAATTTGAATTCATTTTTGTTTCTACTTGTGTATGTAGATATGTACTTGTTCACGTTTTGCCATTTCCAATCGTGCTGTTATTTATAAGTTTTCATTTTTTATTTTGAAGCAGTGTATAGTTGAATAAAGAGTTGTTTCTATCTTGGTTGTCAGTAAATACGGCATTGGTAGTTTCACTGAGGAATTTGCTGTTCAAATTTTCCGTACCCCACGCAGCGCGACGCCCCCCCCCCGGAGGGAGTTCGCCCTCCCTTCATCCTCTTTTCCGATAACCCGTCTATAAACGTTTTCTGATGTAGAAACAATTCCGTTTTTTCAAATTTTCCGTACCCCACGCAGCGCGACGACCCCCCCCCCGGTGGGAGTTCGGTCCCTGTCATCCTGTTTTCCGATACCCCCTCTGGAAACGTTTTCTGATGAAGAAACAATTCCGTTTTTACAAATTTTCCGTACCCCACGCACCGCGACGACCCCCCCCCCCTCCCCGGTGGGAGTTCGGTCCCCCCGTCATCCTCTTTTCCGATAACCCGTCTGTAAACGTTTTCTGATGAAGAAACAATTGCGTTTTTTCAAATTTTCCGTACCCCTCGCAGCGCGACGCCCCCCCCCCCCCCGGTGATAGTTCGGCCCCCCGTCATCCTCTTTCCCTATAAGTCTTCTATAAACGTGTTCTGCTTTAGAAACAATTGCGTTTTTTCAAATTTTCCGCACCCCACGCAGCGCGACGACCCCCCCCCCCCCGTGGGAATTCGGCCCCCGCCATCCTCTTTTCCGATAACCCTTCTGTAAACGTTTTCTGATGTAGAAACAATTGCGTTTCTTCAAATTTGCCGCCCCCCCCGCCGCGCGCCGCCCCCCCCCCCCCCGGTGGGAGTTCGGCCCCCCGTCATCTTCTTTTCGGATAACCTGTTTGTAAACGTTTTCTGATGTAGAAACAATTGTGTTTCTTCAAATTTTCCGTACCCCACGCAGCGCGACGACCCCCCCCCCCCGGTGGGAGTTCGGCCCCCCGTCATCCTCTTTTCGGATAACCTGTTGTAAACGTCTTCTGATGTAGAAACAATTGCGTTTCTCCAAATTTTCCGTACCCCACGCAGCGCGACTACCCCCCCCCCTCCGGTGGGAGTTCGGTCCCCGTCATCCTGTTTTCCGATAAACCCTTGGTATATAAACGTTTTCTGACGAAGAAACAATTGCCTTTTTACAAATATTCTGAACCCCACGTATAGCGACTACCCCCACCCGGTGGGATTTCGGCCCCCCGTCTTCCTGTTTTCCGGAAAAGCTTTACTAAACGTGTTCTGATGCAGAAACCATAGCGTCTTTTCAAATTTTCCGGTGGAAGTTCGGCCCCCCGTCTTCCTGTTTTCGGAAAACCTTTTCTAAACGTTTTCTGATGCAGAATCAATTGCGTTTTTACAAATATTCTGAACCCCACGCACCGCGACAACCCCCACCGTGGGAGTTCGGCCCCCATCATCTGGTTTCCGATAACCTCTCTGTAAACGTGTTCTGATGCAGAAACAATAGCGCTTTTTCAAATTTTGCGAAACCCACGCAGCGTGACGACCCCCCCCCCCCCGGTGGGAGTTCGGCCCCCCTCTTCCTGTTTTCCGGAAAATCTTTTCTACACGTTTTCAGATGAAGAAACAATAGCGTTTTTCAATTTATCCGTAGCCGCGTAGCCCATGCACCGCGACCCCCCCCCGGTGGGAAATCGCCTCCCCCGTCATCCTGTTTTCCGATCAACCCTTGGTATATAAACGTTTTCTGATGCAGGGTCAATTGCGTTTTTACAAATATTCTGAACCCCATGCACCGCGACGACCCCCCCCTGGGAGTTCGGCCCCCATCATCCTGTTTTCCGATAACCCTTCTGTAAACGTTTTCTGCTGCAGAATCAATTGCGTTTTTTAAAATTTTCCGCACCCCACGCACCACGACGACCCCCCCTCGGTGGGAGTTTGGCCCCCCGTCTTCCTGTTTTCCAAAAACCTCTGGAAACGTTTTCTCATGCTGGCTTACTTACATACATCTACGTACGGAAAAAAATTGAATTCTTTCAATTACCTAAACCCCACGTAGTGCGACGACCCTCCCTGGTGGGCGTTCGACCCCTTACTTCTGTTTTCCAAAAAGCCTATGGAAACTTTTTCTCATGCTGAGACAATTGTGTTCTTTCAAAATATCCCATCCGGACGCAGCGCGACACCCCCCTTGGTGGGCGTTCGCCCCCCTTAATTACCGATAAACCCTTTTTAGATGTTGCTGACCTATTTCTACGTAAGGAACAATCTGCAAATTTTTTCAATTACCTAAATCCAACGCCGTGCGACTACCCTCCCCCGGTGGGCGTTCGGCCCCCCCGTCATCCTGTTTTCCGATAACCCTTCTGTAAACGTTTTCTGATGCAGAAAACAATTGCGTTTTTCAAATTTTCCGAACCCCACGCAGCGCGACGACCCCCCCCCCGGTGAGAGTTCGCCCCCCTTCATCCTGTTTTCCGATAAATTATATTCCGATTATATTTCCGATATTTTCCTGGCCGTGTGGGTTAGCTTAGTTG
Source organism: Trissonchulus latispiculum (assembly GCA_030248195.1). Lineage (NCBI taxonomy): Eukaryota > Metazoa > Nematoda > Enoplea > Enoplida > Ironidae > Trissonchulus > Trissonchulus latispiculum. The sequence goes on from JASAND010013977.1 coordinate 8,963, forward strand.
CTGTGTGGCGAGTTTGGGAGAGGCTATCAGTTGCGCTACAGCGGAAAAATGCTGGAAACAAGTAGGGAAAAATGCCCTAGACGGGCATGCAGAGTGTAGAATAGGGAAAGAGGCAGGGCGGAAAAATGCCAATAGATTTTGCAGTCGGCGCTGAAAATGAAAGAAACTAGGGTTCAGCGCCGAATAGGGAATGCAGTCGGCGCTGAAAATGATAGAAACTAGGGTTCAACGCCGAATAGGGAATGCAGTCGGCGCTGAAAATGTGTAGCATTCCAAAAGTAACTTCTAAACAAAATTTTAAACTTGTTTCACTGTAGTTTAAACATCCTTTTAAAGTGTAATTTCAAATAGTTATTTTCCATCTAAACTGTCAACTTTAGTTTCATAAACTATAGTCAGGGGGGGGGGGAAAAAAAACATGCCGGAAAAGAGGGGGAAAAAAACACGGTCGCCTGCTCCCCAACCATAGCAGTTGCAGCTGCCTAGTATAGCCCATTAGAAAGAGCAAGTCTAGAAGTATACCCTACAGTACCAGATTAGTTTCTGAGTTCGAATCTGTAAGCACAGTACTTGACCAAAGTTGACCTCCCAAAATGGGCCAAAATGCTAAGGATTTTCGAAAGTTTGCAAGTATATATCTAACCAACTATCCAACTTTGGCTACTATAAATTGGCATGCGGGCATAATTTGACTTGCTCTATCACATGGCAATAGTGGTTTTCCCCTGCGTCAACCCAGTAAAAAAATTTGACCATGTTTTTTTCCCCCACATGGGGTCCACTAGAGCGGGGAAAATAACATGGTGACCAATTTTTCAAATTTTTGAGTATGCTTCAGGAAGGCGTAAGTAATGCTTCTATTTGAAAGAGATTGCTTTAAAAACCTTAAAAACCTCAAAATATGCCAACTTTGGGCATTTTTGATGCTTCTAGCTCGAAAATTTGATTTGCAGCATCAACATGCTAGGTTTCATAAGTTTCAATGGTAAAAATGAAAATTTTCAAAAAACTTAAAAAAACGGTGGGATATTGCAATTTTTAACACAACTAACTTATTTCTACCGATATTCTGCATATTATGGCCAGTTCCCAGCAGGTTTCATGCCCAAACTGGTTAGATACAGCGGATTTGGCATTTTGACCAAAAAGTCGGTTTTTAAGCTTTCTGTGAGGTTGGAATGGTGCCTAGGTAGTTTTGCACGCTGAAAACAGCTGAAACAACGCTTTTAAAGCACCCTAAATGGTTGGTTGGTAGAAATCCGGGCCATGTTTTTTTCCCCGCACCATGTTTTTTTTCCCGATTTGCGGGTAAAAAACATGGACAAATCCTGTTATCGCCAAAGCTGAGAGAGGTATAAGAGAAGTTTGAATATACGATTGGATAGGTATTTGCCCACGGTACGTAACGGTATACTCAAACCGATCCAAATCCAAACGAAGAAAAAGTTGGAGGCTTGCTTCCCTATTTGTGTTTTTTTTCCCCCCCCTGACTATATTCTTTTAATTTCACCCCACACCCTACATTTCTTATACTTTTGTTATGCCCCAGTTCACATTAACATCCGTTTTGTCTTTTCGCAACCTACTTTTCACCCCAAAATTTGTCCTATAAAAACCCTAAATTTCTTTCATCGGGGCTTCTTTTTGTTCTTGCAATCACTGAACTTACGTCTAATCTCAATATATACACATTGCTCTTCTAGCAACTTAACTATGCTACAATCATCTCTTCTGTCCCTCCCTCTTAAGTGAGGATGCCTGTACCGATTTGCATTACTCCTCTTAAGTGAGGTTACTATTAGTTATAACTGCTTATACTCCTGTGCATTTCTCCCTCTTAAGTGAGGTACCTTGCCGTATTAATAAACTCTGTCTAACTCCACGCTACCTCAGACGCCACTTAGCCACGTTACACTTGGTGGCAGCGGTGGGATCATCAGGATTCTCACTGCATGACCCAACGGAGCCCGCCTCAAACCCGAAAAGCCTTCGCAGCTGCCCAAGCCACTCAAGCTACTACCGGTGCAACTGGTACGCCGCCACTTTCAACGGCTGCAAGCTCATCTGCCGCCCCCGAGTCCTCAAGCCAAGGATTGCCGAGACAACTGCTAACTCCTGAAGAACTCCAGGATCAAATCAGAAACCAAGCCTACCAAATTCATCAGGATCGCACTAACCTAAACAGCCTCAACCACAACGTCACTGATCTATTGAAGGACGTTGCCACCCTACGGACTGAGCTTGATCAGAACCTCAGCCAGGTTAGACAGGACCTCCTCACTGTTCGAACCGGTGTCGACAGTATAGACCCGCAGTTCATCTCTACCCTCCAACAACAAAATCCAGTACAGCAAGTTCAGAACCTCCAAGCCACCGTAAATCAGCTAGCTCATCACGGAATTGCCATGCCTGGAGGTCAGACAGATCGATTAGATCTTCCAAAGAATGCTATTCCGTTATTCTACGGCAGTCCATCTGAGAACATCAAGAATTGGTTCTCGATCTTCGAAGTGGTGGCAGAAGCTCAGCAATATGATGACGCCACGAAAGCTAGACTAGTCCCCGTCTACTTTCGGGAACAAGCCCAGAAAAAGTTGGCCCAGCTGGATCCCGCGATTAAAGCGGATTACCCACAACTGAAAGATGCTCTCATCAATGCCTTGGAAAGAAAAGAAGCACAGATTTTGGCTAGCCTGAGTTTGGTTTCCAGGCAGCAGCGTCCCAACGAGTGCATCGCCGATTTTGCCTGGCAACTTCAGAAATTGGCCGACGACGGCTACCCAAATATGGCCCCTGATGCAAAAGATACACTGCTGTTCCGCAGTTTTCTGCACAATCTGCACCCCTATTATCAGCGAGCGTTGTTTCCATTAAATCCTACAGGTTTTCAAGAAGCCGTGCAGAAGGCACAACAACTGGAAGCATTGGAGAATCTCCATCCGCAATCTGCGGCTACTCCTCTGATGGCACCTCCGCGGCCAGTCTCGATTGGATCTCTTGCTGCAGCTGTGCCTTTTGCGGCGGCACCAGCCGATCACACTACCAGCGCCACCTCTTCTCTTCAAAAGTCCCTTGAACAGCTGCAAGAACAAGTCAGAAATCTTGCTCGTGATGTCCACAGCACTCGTAACAATCCTCAGCGAGACGGTGGTAGAGACTCCCGCAGAGAAGAACAGCCCCGAAGATTTACGACAGATTCCCGGCCAATTTGTCAATATTGTGGCCGACCAGGCCACTATGCTGCAGCATGCCGGCAAAGACAAGCACAGACCCAGCAGTTGCAAAATCCCCGCAATGGAAATAGCGCGGATTTCAACCAGCCGGAAGATATTTGTCCTCGAATGGTCCAGTGAACCGTCCCGGACTTCTGAGACCGCCACAGCCATCACAGAATATGGGCGCTCGTCGACGAATCAATGCAATCAACGTCAGAATGCCATTGGAAACCGAAACCGGAGACCGATCGGCACAGTGGGTTAACAAAGAACGAAACTTGATGAATGATCTAGCACAAGGCACGCGAGATGAACCAGATTCTTTCAGAACAAAATCAGCGGCTGGTAGCGCAGTTAACAGATCATGCTCCAGCCTCCCTGAACTGCGCGACGACAGCACCTGCCACAAGTTGCGATGAATGGGTTATGAAGCCTGTCGCGTCGTCAGCCTCGCCTAAACGATGTCTGGCGAGCATCACTGGTTTTCTCTTGTTGCTCAGTCTGCTGTTTGGTGCAGTGAGAAGGCGATAATACTGATCGCTTTGATCATCCGATGCTCTGCCTCTCAGATGAGGGCAAAACGTTTTTGGAGACTGCCTGAACCTCTTCAGTGTGAAGTCTCCTTCACAAATCGGAATCTCAGCCATTGTCCACGGATGTGCTTATTTATAAGCGAAACTATGTCCAGTATGAAGTCCGTGCCTACAAGTGCACCAAAGTGAAGCAGTCTAAAGAAGTCATGACGTACTTTTTCGGTGATCATCATCTGGAGGAAGACAAGAAAGAAAACGTGCGGGTCGATGCTGACGAATGCTACAGTATGAAAGAATGGAGAAAATGTTCCGAAGGCCCACTGCTTAAAATGAACGATCTCTACGAGACAGGACATAATCTCGAGTGGTGGTATCCAGGAGGAGGAATCTACTGCTGTAAGTAAAGGCATTTTGAGGTCACGAATTGTTACCTCCATGAAGCCTATGTCTATAAACGACACCACTCCAACACCATGGAAAGCACTGCAGGTGACGTGAGCCATTGTGATTACAGCTCAGGCAGTTGTCAGCTGAGAGATGGTACCCATTTGCTTTGGGATGTCAGTAGGGAAGAGAGCTGTGAATTTCTGCCTTGGAAACCATTGGCTGGTTACCAATGGGATGAAAATTGGTTGTCAGAAGATGGAAACATGGCACTCACCTTCCGGAATGGATGGGCCACTTCAGACTGTGAAGGCAAGGATTTGCTCGTCAGTGACCAAGGAATTCCATTCCGTATCTTGGGCCAACGGCTGTATTGGGTGCGTAGACGTAAAACGCGACAGAAGCGTCAAAGCACAGATGCTCCCATAAATGCTACTGTAGCCCGAGCAGAAGCTACTTTGCAGAAATACTTATCCACACTGGACAAACCAATCTTGCGAAATTGGGCTGAAAAGAATGGTATTGTCACTACTGATATTTTGGCTTCATCCTTGCAGGCGGTAACTTTCAAAAGTCAAAACATCCGCTTTGCATTTTCACATGCCCTTGGTGCTGTCTGTAAAATGGCAGCCAATACAATGGAGATACTCAAAGCCGACCTGCTAGCTAACCCAACGTTAGCAGTCCGTGCTGTCCTGCAGCGCTCTGATGTCTATGCCAGAGCTGGAGGTATGGCCGTAGAAGTTTGGCCCTGCCAAGTGATCCAAACCAGGAAATTACTGGTTGGCACGCATGAATGGTACATGCACCAAGGAGATTCCTATCAAATTCCGCTATCATGGCGAGGAGCATATTGGCTACATGGACGTAGTCACTAATATAGTCCAAACTCATGGTCTTCCTGCTGAATGCAGTCATAGTCAGGAAATCCATTTCGACTCCAAAATAAAACCTTGTTATACAGGCCGGATGGAACCTATGTGGAACTCCATGATATTCCGGAATTACGGATCTTCGATTGGAACTACACGTCTTCATGGACTTTGGAGCCTACCATTTTCCACCAAATTGTCATGTACAACTGGTCTGATTTGCAGACGCAAATCACACTCAACGAGTTGTTTGGAGAATTGGATTATCAGAGGAAGATCCTAGACTCACTTGGGATGAAAACCGCCCACAATAAATCAGTTGAATCCGGAGCCAAAAACTTCATATCACAGATCATGGGAGAAGGCTACTTCGGATTCTTGTACGGATTGACATACAACTGGTTCCAGATATGGACTTTTCTTTGCTGCTTCTACGTCACCCTTGGCTTCCTCCTTGCTCATTGTTTCCCTAATGGCACCAATTTCATTGCCTATCTTCATGTCTCCCGTCTGTTGACGGCTTGCCAGAGTGGCTTCAATGGCCTAACTCAGACAGCAGCACGTGCACGATCCGCTACGATGCGGAAAGCTAGAGAACTTTCTGCAGGCTCTGTTGCTGGAACGATTCCAGGCATGTACGATCCAGAAGCAGGCCGCT
>JASAND010013978.1:0-18340 GCA_030248195.1 Trissonchulus latispiculum
AGTAACGCCATCATTGTTAGTAAGGGCAACAATACTGGTGTCCTTTTGACGTAAACGCTTTCTTGCATATGCATAGAATTTGTCTACTCTTCCTGTATTTGCCAAGCTATTTTCAAAAGATATCTTATCTGAAATAATTGCACGGTTTACTTGTTTACACAAAAGACGGTGACGCCTTTTGTTAAAATTTGATCGGCATTTTCTGAAGCGCCTCCAAGCTTTCTTTTTCTCACGTACAAGGTTTACAGTGTTTGCAGACAGTGGAAATTGAAAAGTTCCTTTCTTTTTTCTAGTCAAGGGAACAAAGTTTTCAATCGCAAAGTATACACAATTTTTAAACTCTAACCAGTACTGTTCAATGTTAGTACATCCCATAAACATTATGTTCCAGTCAAGCGAATCAAAGAATACTGATAGATCATGATAATTAGCCTTAGAAAAATCTCTTCTATATCGCAATTCATCCTCTTTGTGAAAACATAAATTTGGATAAAAATGAAATATGCCGTGTTTGCTCAGACCTAACGGTTCATCTACCATGATACCCAAAACACTAAATTCTGTGGGACCAAAAACTAGATCCAAAGTGTTAAAAGGACTAACAAAATGGGTAGGTTCTTTTACAAACTGAACAAAATTATTGTCAACAAAAAAGTCAAGAAATGCTTGCGACTGATCAACACCAAATGAAAAAGGTATTTCCCAATTTATTTTCGGCTGGTTAAAGTCCCCAACAACGAAACAATTTGAACAACCGCTTTTTGCATTACGTATGTTTTGAAAACATGAATCTAAATCGTTCACTCCGACAGTCGGTGAATTATAAAAAATACCAAATCGCGAACGCCTGTTTTCAAAATCAAATACATCCACCCACAACGATTCACAACCTTTCCCACATAAATCATCACAAATCAAATAATTAACCGTTTCTAACACATATAACATTACTCCTCCTCCAACAGAGGGCATCGTTCTCCCTCCTTGCAACTCTACCTGGTCTCTATCTAGTCTATGCATTTTATATCCCTCTATTCTAAATATGATATCTAAGTCTTTACCAGAATTAAGGGGGGGGGCTACGAATTTCACTAAAAGTTCGATGTTGGAAAAGCTAGCTAGTCTTTTGCCACATAATAGTATTAGGTTAAGTGTAAAATAGTTTAAAGTTTGAAAGAATTCCATACAGCGTAGCGTCCTGTGGAGCCATCAGAAGTTGGTGTTATCGGTCCAAAGCTCGACATGACACGTACACAAACTTCGCCTCGCCCTGATCGCTATGTGCAAGGCACAGTACCCAAATTTTCAGGAATTAGTTCTGATATATAGTGCTTTGATATCGCGTAAAATAATCTCTAGACCGTTGCCTACTTTTCTGTGCGATACGATCAAAATGCGAAAAATTGGGTGTTGTAGGTCTATACGGGTGGAGGTTAACTAACTTCTAATGAGCTGTGGTTTACCAAATGAACCAAACTTTGCGGCAATTAATACTCCAAGTATCTGTCTTAACTTTGGTATAAATGACGTGATTTCGCTAATCCCTGTGTTCGCAGTGCTGGATTATATTATCGATATTGTCGCTGTTATTTGGCGCCATTTCGAAGATGTGAGTCAATTACTCCAAAGTACTGCGGCAGAATCGGCTGAAACTTAGCACATTACAGGCCAGTGAGTGCACCAAGATGTGCCGAAAGCTATGTCACTAAATCTCGCTCCAATGTTTATAAATGCTAGATTGATTTCTCGAAGTATGGATGGCGATCGCTCCAAAAAGCTCTAAGACAGTTGTAAGCACATACTGAACGAAGGAAGCGTCATATCGAAAAACGGATTTCATATTCGGATTCAGCAGGTCAAATAACCCCTATAACCACCCTTTTGGCAAAATCGGAGACAAAAAATTTTTTGACCCCATTTTTACTGCGCTTAGCTAGCTTTTCAGGCCTAAAAATAAGGGTTATTTCTTAACGAAAAGTTGGCTAGCATACAAACCAGAAAACCAAAGCCCTTCAAACTCACAGACAGTATGCCCCTATTAGAGCCTAATAACTGGTAAAAAGCTGGGGTAGGCTAGGGGATGCCAATTTTATTAGATCGAAAACGGCGCACGGTCACCTCGCAACTTTTTGCAAAATTTCAAACTTTGAGCTGTTATAACTAAAGAAGGAAGCAACGCTCGAAAGCCGGAATACTTTTAATATGTAGCACTAGAAACAGCTAACATCTATGGCTGAAAGTTACAGAATCGGTCGAACCGTTAATTCACCAGAGCTGAAAAACCCTTTTTGAAAAATCCCGTTTTTCGCACCAAAATTTCTACTTTGGCGTCCTGCCAAAAACGGTGTATATGAGATATATTGTTGCCCACCCTAAACTTTTTTACTTTGATATGTTGGCTAACGTTGGGCGGGAAAGTAGCTCTCTCCGACGATGTTGTGCCAACCCGTTCGTAGCCCCCCCCCCTTAAGCCAAGTCTCAGTAATGCAAATTAGAAAAGGCTTCACGGGAAGCGCATTTAAATACAATTTAGCTTAATTGAAAATTCAGCTTAACTATATATAACTAAGAAATTAAATTTTATTTGCCAGTAAATCTGCTTTAAATGTCAACTTGCATTCGATTAAATGATTCATCGAAATTCGTATATCTAACGTAAAATACAGATCGAATAATATAAATATAGCATATTCATACCGTGTATAAATAATTTTAAATTTTAGTTTTAAAGCTATGTATATATGTAGTAAAGTTTAACTATGCTATAAGACAAAAATCTCTTAATAAATAGCAAATTTCATGTTCGTGCATTGAAATAACTATATAAAATATAATTCAAACGTTATTACAATGTTCTAGTAACTATAAAAAAGCAAAAAATTCTGCAAAAATTGTCCAAAACGTCAGAAAAAATTTTCGATTTTTGTAGTGTTAAAGAGCTGGTTCCGGTTCCGGTTCCGGTTCCGGCTTTTTAAAGCCAGTTCCGGTTCCGGTTTTTTGGAGTTCCGGTCGATCCCTAAATATATATATATAGCACAACGTGTACTTACTTTAAGTATCATAACACAGCACTTCAGATTTGTCTCATTGTTGGTGGTGATTAGCGTATCAACCAGCTCAAACAGAGCCTCAAATAGCACACTCATACGTCTACCGCCAGGCTGAAAAAACAGTACAAAAAATAACATTCAACTTGATCAAATAAAATGTCTCTCTAATGAAAATAAGTCAACATTGTCTAGCAACAAAAAGTTAACATAATGTTAAAGATTGGCAAGGAGAATAGTTTCGTTATTCGAAATCTAAACTTAACCCACAGTTCACTTCCATAGTCGGCAACATTTGCACAAAAAATAACCAACTGACGACACCTCCAAATGAATGTAAAGCTCCGCCATGAACATGCAAAAGTTGTGAAGTCTTGGAATAAGGGAAGCGTTGTTGGCCATCTCTTCACGCCTCTCATGCTCCTGGTGACATCTGTAAATACAAGTGATAGACACTACTGGTACATAACATATATACATACCGAATTTGTTGTTGTTGTTTGCTGCATTAGACATCACACTGTAATGATCATCACCCGGAGGAGCAGAGTGTTTAGCCAGGAAACTGGCCCCGTAAGCTTGGTCAAAAACAACTCAAACAAGTTGCCAGAAGGAGTCTCTCAGAGCCTGGTCGACATCACGACGCATAATGCCTCCTCCTCTTTAAGAAACATGCTCCGTCGGCCTCGGCGTTGCCATATCTGGCGGCTAGCCAGAGGAGCAGCACACAGCACAAGTCTTCCATGCAAAAACAACGGCAGTAACAGCCTTTGCACCAAAGTGAGACGGACTCTAAGTGTGCTGTTCAATGATAGCCTAATACGGATGGAAGCCAGAGTTGGAAGCGGGTACCATTTTGGCGGCCCGCCCCGCTACCCGCACGCTGGTACCCGCCCCGCCCCGCCCCGCGGCCCGCAGTCAACTGATACCCGCAATATTTTTCGAGTGGTATACGATTACTATATTGTTAAATTTATTAAAAAATGCCAATAATTAAAAATAAACTTTGATTTAAAGCGTCCAAACTACTTTACCTAATAGTGTATTGAGATGTGTTGTTGAAATATGGACATTAATCCAACTTGCCGAAGTTTGCAGAAAAAGTACCAAAACTTTTTTGAAAAGTTTAAAAATTTAAACTAACTGATACGTTTAATTAGGGATGCACCTGAGCTTGGTTTCCGTGCCAGTCTCGGTGGTTCAACCTCGATGCCGACCGGGACCAAAATTAACTTTTTGGCAATTTTTCGCCAAAAGCTTGGAATTTTAAAAGTCAAAATTAAGTTTTAATCGGTAGAGATCGCTCGTTACTATATTACTCATCGATTTGAATGAAAACAACCATAGGTTAACGCGGGGGGGCCTGGGGGGTCCAAGCCTCCCCCAACCCGGACAAGGTACAAGCTCTATCGCCGTCGGGGACAAGGGGTAACCAAAAACAGTCGGAAAAAATTAGTTTTTACACTAAACTTTAAAAACATTTCCGGCTTCGCCGGAATGTTTTAGCTAAAATGCTTAATTTTCGGGAACATTGGGCAAAATTTTGAAACTTTTTCGAAATTTGAAGATTTATTGCAAATTTTGACAAAAAATTGCTAATTTTAATAAAATTAGCGTTAATTTTTCGAAAAATTTTACAAATTTTTTCTTGAGGTACAAGCCCCCCTGAAAATTTTTGTTCAAGGTACAAGCCCCCTCAAAATTTTTTGGGGACAAGCCCCCCAGGACCCGACCCTATGTTAATGTATGAAAACAACAGTAGTAATTTTGTCGACATATATATACTTGAAATTATTGCAAAATCTTAATTTTTAAGAAAATTCTCCTATTTAGACCCACAATTTTCAGACCCTGACCTCGGACCCGACCGGTGCATCTCTACAAGAAATTAATGTTGCGCTCATGTAGTCTCAAAAATGACCCATGCTACAAAGCTAAAGCAGTAGTACTAGTCTATTTAAATCTCAAGGATTGAAAATGATGAAGGTTCGTAATTTGCTGAAAATGATGTCCAAAGTTCCACAAAAGCACATACAGTTATCGGAAGCGGCGGTAAGATTAATATAACGTAAACATACCAGAACGAGAGGCCTAAGTAAAACTTAACTGACCCTTGTGGTAATGTGTGTACTTGTGGAAGCAATTTTTGTCAGAACGCAGTTTTTAAGCTAAATTTGCTTATTTTCACCAATTTTTGCAAATTTTAAATAAACAATAAACAGCGTAAAAACAACATTCTTTGGGCGATTTTTAGCAAAACACAGCAATATTCCAGTAAAAATCCGGCAAAGCCAGAAAAGTTTTTGAAATTTGAGTCTGGAAACTTATTTATGTTGTAACCGAATTTCTTACCGCTAGTAAGAGCAATTTTTAGTACTCCTTGTGGAGAAATTCGCCGAGAGGAGGGGTATTTCTTTCTTGTCCACCTGAGAACGTAACATACATGTAAAGCCTTCAGAAAAAGGGAGTTTAACTTTTAAGCTTTCACTTCACTTTCAGCTTTCAGTTTAACTGATATTTTCGGATTCACTCCAATAACTGACCAGGGGCTACTATTCTGAACAACAAAAACAAAGCGAAAAATTATAAGTTGTCCGACTAAAAGTTTTGTTTCTGTTACAACCCACGGATAGCCATATAGTCATCAGGACTTTTCTAGAATAATATTTGTTTGAAAATTTTTTGAGCAAGCTTTCCCAGTTTCGAACAATTTTTAATAAGATGCAGAGTAACCTTGTGTAATCCCACTAAACGCCACTAAAGGAACATAATGCTTACAATAAAATTAAAGGCATTTAAGCTTTGCGTATAGCATAACAAAAAGTATAACAAAAACGGCACCTATAGCAATCTGTGTGCTGAGAAATTAAGTTTGTTTGCTTACTGAAAGCAAGAAATGCAAGTAGAGATCTCGATCAATATACAGTATATCAATGCTGTAGGAGCACAACATAGCAACGCAACAGCTTATCATTACGTTTCTGGATATAACCAAATAGAACAAGTTTAATCAAGGGCTCATACGCGCTGAGATTAGTAGTCGTGGAGAAGGGCACCCAGCCAAAATTAGCGAATGTTTTGAAAATGAGCGAATGTTTTGAAATCACCAACATGAAGTCTTTTTTCCGAACACCTTACGGAAGTGTTAGAATTTTAGTGAATGTATCAACAAGAGATACCCGCAACTACCCGCGCAGGTAGCCTGCGGGTAGCAAAATTTCCATTACTCGCGGGTACCCATGGGTACCCGCTACCCACTTCCAACTCTGGTGGAAGCACAGCGATTAAGTTCGCGCTGTCCTCCCGGTCCTTCCTCAGAATCAGCAGGGCAGCCTCATCCTCCAGGACCGGGGCTGATCCAGGGGGAGGGGGCGGGTGGTCGGCCGCCACCCCGTCGCAATTCGAAGGTTAGGGAAATTAAGGAGAAAAAAAGCGAAAAGGTTTAAAAAAATTTCGCGCGAATTTTCTAATTTTAATTTAAACGGCATATTTATGGCATTTACAGTATGAAGAAAAAACTTGAAATGCATCCGATTGTTCGGAAAAAATTACTATTTTTGACCAAATATGTGTTGTATTTTAAAAAATTTTCTCAGTTCTTCCAAGAGTACATAATGATAAGAGTGTGACAAGCGTCACACTCTATGCAATGAAGGCAAAAACTATGCGATGCGCGCTAACGGCTTACCCCCCCACAAATTGACCCCCTCTCACACCGCCCCTATATGGGTACATAGTTCCAAACGGGGGTCGCTCACTCGCTTAGTATATTTTGTACATCTATGTGTTAAGCATACACGCTTGCACCCCCTCCCCAAATTGGGCCCCTCTTAATTGCAGCGTGTAATTATGCAAAGCAGTGAGCGACCCCCGTTTGGACCACGTACCCATATAGGGGCGGTGTGAGAGGGGGTCAATTTGTGGGGGGGGGGTAAGCCGTTAGCGCGCATCGCATAGTTTTTGCCTTCATTGCATAGAGTGTGACGCTTGTCACACTCTTATCATTATGTACTCTTGGTTCTTCTAAATTAAAAGAATTAAAGATCCGAAGACCGATTTTATTGCAAAAACAAAAAATTTCTTCAACTTCTGGTGGACTCCGCCCCCAGACCCCCATATGACAAAACTTTTATCGCCCCCCGTCATCAAATCCTGGATCCGCCAGTGCTCCAGAACCCACAAGAAGGCAAAATATTGAATAGGGGTTGAGGAGTGGAGGGTTACGTGACGCCACGTGACGTGGTGCCCAAATTTCTGCCAAAATAGGCAAATTTTCAAAGGGTTCCTGGCTCCGCCAGAGATTATCATAAAGATACTGGTATTTTTAAGAACTTTAACGTCTCTCAATGCAAAATTTTTGCAAAAATCCCACCAAATTTGTTCTCCACCGGGCAGGGTTGGGCGAGCGAGACAGAGACTAACAATTTTTGCTTAAACTTAATTTATTCCAGTTTATGAGGCTTAGGCCCAGCATTAGGGACTTTCGTACATAAACACACGGTTTCCGCACCTCTTTTGTTAATTTTCACTACATCGATTTAAAGTTTTCGCTGGAATTTGATGTTTTCAAAAAATTTTTAGACCGAGACTTCTAGGTGAGCGAGACCGAGACTGGACAAAGCTAGACTTTTGGGCGAGACCAAGACCGAGACTCCCAACCGTGCCACCGGGCCCGGAAAAAATCCTAAGAACACCCAGAAATATACTTTCGATTAGATGTATTCCTAAAGATGTCAAAAAAATTTGCTTCGCAATTCGCATAATTATACAAACTTTCAATCTGGCTTTTAAGTCAACTTTTTTCAATTTCAATTCACAACTTTCTGACTTTCAAACTTTCAATTTGACTGTTCCAGATTTAAATTGGGGCGAATTTCCGATCTTTTGGTTTGATTTAAATTGGCGAACTGGTCAGAAAGGTCAGACAGCTAAATAAATCAACACAATCACTGTCAATTCGAAATCTGCATTATACGTACCTTATAAGAAGGGAACGTCTAAATACTGCATTTCCTGAGGCATCCTTATAAAAATTGGACAGAAAACAGCAAACATTGGCACACATATAGGCATAGTATGATTGACATACGCCCTGAAACATGGAAAAACCATACATCGTAGTAGACGATTGCATTAATAGTGATTTAAGGTGGTGATTCCTTTTGGAGACATCAACTTTGAACCGGTGATTCCTTTTGCAGACATCAACTTTGAACCACTATTATTCATTCATTATTTGGAGTTAAGAAGTCATCTTTATATCAAAATGTAGCTTAACAGTTTCTCTTTTCAATGAGTACAATGAATCTAAGTTTGGCTTTCCAAAATGTTTTTCCTGTATTTTAGAAGAAGTATAATTTTTCAGATTTTTTGCAGGCTGAAGTAAATTTTTTCGCAGAACATCGGTTGGAGCATTCGATACCTCTATCAAATAGCTGGGGACCCTTTTTTAGTTATTGTGATATCGCTCTTCGTTATGGAGAAATAAACTAAAATGTCTGCGCAACCTGGATTTTGCCTACTTTTCACTACTTTGGCAAGCCACTACTTCAGTTAGAAAGCAGCTATCGGGCCAACTAAAAAAGGGTCCCGGGGTATTTTTGTGTAGAACATATCTGCTAAGTGGCAACTCTCTAGCTTGCATACTAAATTCTACACAATCGCTGGAAAAAATATGGTCGTGTTTTTGCAAAAACTACATTTTTTGTGATAGCAGCCTAAGGGATAGCAATTGTACGATGGTCATGCCTCCGATAATTGACCTCTGTGAGACCTTTAAATCGACACCCTTAGTTAAATTTTACGGCTTTCGTAGCTCAAGAAGTAGTGGATTATTTGATTTCTGCAGAAAGGACAAGTTTTTGATGCCAAAATAAGAAAATTGGCTATATCTCACGATAGGGAAAAGCTAGAAAGCTGCTTCCAAAAGCAAAATTGTAGAGTTTAACGAGTTCTTTCGAATGGATATAGTCATAGCCATGCAGCTACTGCCAAACATTCAGAAATTGGCAAAAACCGCCCTGAACGCGAATGCTGAATTTTTGAAGCGCGATTGCGCAGAGAGTGTTAGGACGCTAAAACAACTTATTTTGGAAAGTTTCGTTGAATTTCATCCTGGTTTTCGCCGTCAATCAACAATATGTGCCCAAAAGGAATCACCACCTTAAACCTGAATTTGAAACATAACCGAAATTGAGATATAGAATAATTTAAATTTACTAGAACTAGAATTTAAATATAAAATTTTGTATACGAGTGGTGAGCATCACCTAAGGGGGCGGCGGGGGGGGGGTCTGAAGTTAGCCATGGTTTGGAAAAATAGTCAGTTTTTATAAACACTAAGATTAGCCAAAATTTTATTCTTTTACATCAAAAAGGGGTGACCGGTCCACCTGGACCCTCCCCGGTGGAAGCCCCTGCCGATACGCAGCGCCATACAAAGTTAATGTCCAGGTTAACTTTGGTTATGCTAGGTTAACTTCTTCACTTAGGCACTAGTCTGGGGTTTCGTAAACACAAATATTAAGTCGATTCTGCAAATCATTCAATACGATCATTTAGGTGTCTGTGAATTGTGAAATCAAATTTGCTTCATCACTAATGAATGAGAGAGGGCAAATTTAGGGCCAATTTAGGAGGTCGTTAATCCTCAAATTTTCTAACTGAACAACATCAGGAGGAAATGCATTACTTTTTCCTGCCTAATATACAACAGTACTGTCTATTAATCAATTCTACGTCTGGTCACGGAACAATTTTTGGCGTAGTAATCTGTCTTTAAAATTTAAAACGTAGCAGGGTTTTTTTTGAAAATCGGGACTGTGTCAAACTTGTGTCCAGCTAATTTTATTTGTGTCCAGCTAAGAAAAGTTGTGTCCAGAAACAAAATTTCACGCAGCGCTAATATAATATATTATATATATAATTATACAAGTAACAAAAATGCTCCGCACAAAAGGGGATAATATGTGTGTTGGGCCTATGTCTATCCTTTAAATTCCGGTTGAGAAAGGCATAGATCCGACACCGCAAAAGTTGCTCAGCTCACTTAGGGCTTTCATTTGATACCAAATTTTACCACTTTTGAAAAATTTCATTTTTGACCGAAAATCGCCTAAGTCCACACCCCACCCCACCACAGCACTATACAGCCACTTTGAGCATGCAGTTCTATGACAAAAGTTGCTCAGCTCACTTAGGGCTTTCATCTGGTACCAAATTTGACCACTTTTGAAAAATTTCATTTTTGACCGAAAATCGCCTGTCCCCGCCACCCCACCCCATTACAGCACTCTACAGCCGCTTTGAGCATGCAGTTCTATGACAAAAGTTGCTCAGCTCGCTCAGGGCTTTCATTTGGTACCAAATTTGACCACTTTTGAAAAATTCTATTTTTGACCCAAAATCGCCTAAGTCCCCCCACACTACCCCACCACAGCACTCTACAGCCACTTTGGGTACGCAGTTCTATGACAAAAGTTGCTCAGCTCACTTAGGGCTTTCATTTGGTACCAAATTTGACCACTTTTGAAACATTCCATTTTGACCGAAAATCGCCTAAGTCCCCACCCCACCCCACCACAGCACTATACAGCCACTTTGGGTACGCAGTTCTATGACAAAAGTTGCTCAGCTCACTTAGGGCTTTCATTTGATACCAAATTTGACCACTTTTGAGAAACTTTATTTTCGACCATTTGACCCTCCCACCCGACTGACCCTTCAAACGGCAAAGTAGAACCAGAGCAAAATAGGCACGTCGGACGGCAAAACGGACACCGGGAATGAGCTGGGCACACTAGAAAACCCCTATAGACAAAGTTTTGAGAGGCCAGGTAGAGCCTACTATGGACCTCCAGGAAGCGGTTTCCGACTTGACCCTCCCGACGGCAAAGTAGAACCAGCCCAGCAATATAGACACGTCGGACGGCAAAACAGACACCGGGAATGAGCTGGGCACACCAGAAAACCCCTATAGACAAAGTTTTGAGAGGCCAGGTAGAGCCTACTATGGACCTCCAGGAAGCGGTTTCCGACTTGACTCTCCCGACGGCAAAGTAGAACCAGCCCAGCAATATAGACACGTCGGACGGCAAAACGGTACCGGGAATGAGCTGGGCACAGCAGAAAACCCCTATAGACAAAGTTTTGAGAGGCCAGGTAGAGCCTACTATGGACCTCCAGGAAGCGGTTTCCGACTTGACCCTCCCGACGGCAAAGTGGAACCAGCCCAGCAAGATGGGTGGGTCTGACGGTAAAACTGACTGCGGGAATCGATTCTCCGTGCCAGAAAACCGTTGTATGGAAGATTTGAGCTTTCAAAGTTAAATAGATAGCGAGAAATTTCGATTTTTCATTTTTCGAATTTTCGCCATTTTTGACGGGCCACTGTGGTCGCTAGGGAAGTGATAGAGAAATGCAACCTGGACCGTTAGTTAGTTCAATATATGGAATTTCTGAATATAAAAAGAAATCAGCTCCAGCTCGTAACGTTCGACCTGAGCGACGACCACAAAAATGGTCACTTTTCGCTATGAGCCGACTTTGCGGCGCCACTGCGGCGCTGTGGCGCAGCTGCGGCGCAAAAAAAGTTGTGATTCTTAAATTCTTTAGAGGGTACTACTAGACCCCATAGCCCTTTACGTTGGCCCACCGCTGCAGATCACGTGAAAGCGGCGAACATTATGTACAATACAACCATCAAATAGGAGAAACCGGAAAAAAACATCGCCGCCATAACCGGTCCGGGGCGCAACTTTTTAACGGTAAGTGATACGGGTCTGAAACTTCACAGACATACTAAACTCGATGTGCTCTACAATTTGCGCATGAAATCTGCGCAGGATCTGCGCAGGATTTTGCGCAGCTTCTGCGCAGCTTATTTTACACTGTCTCCAGCAACTTTTCACACATATTATAGGGGTCGCTGCCGCGACCCCTATGATAATATATAATATATTATATAAGTGGTATTTAACGCGCTATTTTAGTGTAGGAATAAAATTTGTTATTATGCGAATAAATTATATATAGTTGTCTATTGTTTGCAATTGTCTAGCAATTTGCAAGGGTCACTGATGCCACACTTTTCTTGTTGACGTCACAACCCACAGGAACAAAGTCTGGGGGTGTTTTTTCGTCGAAACTTTTTGCGAACTTTTACGCAGACCTCCAAAATTTTTTGCGGAATTTCGCAAAAAATTGCGAAATTCATATTTTTTAGTTTTTCAAATATAACATGAATTTTATTAACTAGGTTGTATTTAAACGTATTTTTAACATTTAACGAACATATAGTAAGTATTAACCAAGTTACAACTATATTTCAAGTCGAAGCATGTGTACGTGGTGTTTTTGACAAGAATATAAGATTTAAACGTAGAGATGCGGGGGGTCTGGGGGGCGGAGCCCTCCAGAAGCTGAGAAAATTTCGTAAAACTGATGAAAATCCTTGATGGAAACACTCAAAACTTTGAAAGAAAATTAGTTTATATACGTATATGCTAAAAGAATTTCATTGCATAAGCCTTCACTAATTATTCTATCTCGGATAGGACGAAAAGGTATGAATATTGAAATTCGCGCCGAAGGCGCCAAAATTTTTTGGAATTTTCTGCAAAAAGTACCTGAAACACTTGTATTTATTATTAGAGGTAACTGAAAATTTCTACTCAAGGTCAAAAATTTTTGCGGAACTTTACGCAGAGTTCCGAAAAAAGTTGCGGAATTTTCAAAAAAAGTGCGGAATTTCGCAGTTTTTTTCGGCGGAGCCCCCCAGAAGCCGAAGAATTTTTTGAAAACTAGCCTTCTAAGAAGTTAATATTGGCTAATTTTTGCACAAATAATGGCTAAAGTTACCTTGAAATTTCAACTGCCAAATCGAACTAACTTCATGGATTTGCTAAAGAAACTTCGCCCTAGAGGTGGATTTTCTAAGAAATTATTAAATTAAGTTAAATGAAATAAGTAAAATAGAAATATTAAGAATAGGAGGTAGGTACATAGTTGCGGAACGATTAACCAAGTTAAGATAGGTGGCCAAAGCCTAAAGGAGAAAAAATGTAAGGATAAGAGCGGGGGGGTCTGGGGGACGACAGCCCCCCAGAAAAGTTAGAGCTTTTTTAAAGATTTGGGATGCTCAGGAATTTTTTCTGGACACTTCTCTATGAAAAATTTAGCTGTGTCTACCTTGTGTCCAGCTAAGAAAATCTGTGTCTGGACACGCTCCTGGACACAAAAAAAACCGTGAAACGTAGTTTTCAAATTCCGGATGGCTTTGCTCCCACTTTCCAAAACAATATTTTGACTATTCAAATCTGTTTGTTTTGACTGTTCAAAACCGTTTGTTTTGAGGGGCTCGTCACCCTCAAAAAATTTTCTAGCTCCAGTAAGCCAATGTACCTATATACAAATTCCTGATGGTGGCATAAGGTAAGCGTTCCCCAGCGTTACTTATGCGTACGTACTCTCAATCACAAGAACTTCGTGCTGCACTGGCAGTTCCTGTCAGTCATGGGGTGCATCCAGGGGAGGTCCAGCTCCAGGGGGTCCGCATCCTGTTTGAGGAAAAATCGAAAGCCCTCACTATTTTTAGTGCAAATGTGGCTGGCCATTTTGGACCCGATTTTTACAACCATTTTTGGGTTACACCACATTTACAAACCTCCTGGGTACGCCCCTAGCTGGTAGGCAGGTCCGAGAATCAGAGCCCAATCATTACACCACATCCTTATCGCACACGTACGTAATACTAAGCTAAACCAATGCAGTCCAAACTTTGCCACATATACACGTACATACGTACATACCGATTCGAAGATCAACTGTACCACCGCATCCACCATTTCAGGCGTCTGCGGTGCCAGCTTCATGGCAGCGATCAGATGATTTCCCTGATCGCTCAGATCATCCGGATGACAGATCAGCCAGCTGAGGGACTGACAGACCTGATCCTTCAGCTGGGCCATGGGATCCACCGGCGCCGCTCTGGCTGAAGAGGAGGGTGGAAGGGCCGGAGCGGCGGCCCCCGTCGGAGACCCGTAGAGCGTGCCCGACTCGTCCTCATCGATGGCCGTGTTGGACCAGGGCGTGTAGCCACCCGGCGGGCCGTCACCATTAATTACGGCACCACCACTAGCAGACTGGAAATCAAGAAAAAGGATTGAATAGAGGGAATGACTGTCTGCTTTCTACGTCCCTATGGCTGGCTTTTTTCTACAAGGGGGAGATACGAAGAAATCGGGCAAGAAAACATAAAATTGCCGGGAAAAATAGGAATTTGAGGGTAAATTTCCAAATTTTTTTCTGAATTCGCCGGATTTTTAGGCCTTTTTAAAGGTACTCAGCCTATTTTAAGCTTAAAATTATGCAGGTTAAAAATTACAGAATTTTAGTTCAGCAATTTTCGCGCCCCCAAAATTTGTGTTCCCCAGAAACCACAAGAAAGAAAAAAATTAAGTATATATGGTGGCATACGTACGTATATAAATGTCTAATATATATAACCAGGATATTTTCTACAGGGGGGCAGGGTTTCCGAAGTATAGTCCCATTCCAGAATTAATGCTTTCTCCCCCCGGGTTTTTGGGTGCCGTGCCGTGCTCAATTTTTAACAAAGATAGACCAACTACAAAACATTTTGCGGCATTGCCGGAGATTTTTCGGAAAAATCATTCCTCCTCCCCCCCCCCCAAGGCCGGAGTAGTAGCCTCTACCCGCAAAACTCTTACAACTACTTATATATATAGATTTGCTGGTCGCAAATTTTTAAGTTTACAGATTTAAAGCGCCAGAATCTAGCTGTCCTCTTATGAGAACCGAAAAACCCATGTCACTCGTAATCAACTGGTTTTGGGAACGTTTGAATGGTAAGAGCCACATATGCAGGGGGAGAAACTTACTATACAAACTGCACTATACACGTCCATATACGTGTACACACACACACACACACACACACACCTATGCATATAATAGGTACGTAGCCCTCCAGCACCAGCTACGCGAATGCAAGAGGGAATAATGGTAGCAAAATCTAATCACCTCATTAGGATTTGAGAGGAAACTGAAACGACCTGGTACAAATTCCAAAGCATCCGCATTCAGAGCTGCATCTTTAACCTGCATTTTTGCCATATTTCCTGCCAAATCTTAAACAAAAAGCATTAAATGTAACGAAGCAAAAGCAAACTATTCCGAGCAAGACACAAGGGACAAACCCTTCATATAGAAGGTCACTTCACTTTTGCCGAAGTCAGAGACTTCATGGCTGCAGGGTGAGAAAATATGTATAAACGAAAAATTTCAAAATTTCAATTTCAAAATTTGCTGAAGTCTCAACACACTCCCATAATAAAACACTAACCAGTTACACTGACTATAGATAAATGTTGTCTTTATCAATCAAAGAAATGATGAAACATGACTGCACAAAAGTAACCTCAGTCCGAAATAATATTCCGTCTTAATACGACACATTATGATGCTTTGCATTATATATGTACATATGTCAAAAATGCCGTACAAAAGGGGACATGTGTATGGCCTATGTCTATCCCTTTATAAATTCCGAGTTGAGAAAGAAGCAAAAATTCGACACAGCAAAAATTGCTCAAGTCACTAGGAGCTTTCATTTGATACCAAATTTGACCCATGCTTTTGAAAAATTTCATTTTTGACCGAAAATCGCCTAAGTCCTCACTCCTCACCCCACCACAGCACGCTAGAGCCACTTTGGGTACGCAGTTCTGTGGCAAAAGTTGCTCAGCTCACTTAGGGCTTTCATTTGATAAAAACCATTTTGACTTTTGAAAAATTTTACTTTTGACCCAAAATCGCCTAAGTCCCCACCCCACCCCACCACAGCACTCTACAGCCACTTTGGGTACGCAGTTCTATGACAAAAGTTGCTCAGCACACTTAGGGCTTTCATTTGGTACCAAATTTGACCACTTTTGAAAAACTTTATTTTCGACCATTTGACCATCCCGCCCGACTGACCCTTCAAACAGCAAAGTAGAACCAGCCCAGCAATATATGCACGTCGGACGGCAAAACGGATACCGGGAATGAGCTGGGCACACCTGAAAACCCCTATAGACAAAGTTTTGAGAGGCCAGGTAGAGCCTACTATGGATCTCCAGCAAGCGGTTTCCGACTTGACCCTCCCGACGGCAAAGTGGAACCAGCCCAGCAAGATGGGTATATAGGTCTGACGGTAAAACTGACTGGGGGAATCGATTCTCCGTGCCAGAAAACCATTGTATGGAAGATTTGAGCGTTCAAAGTTAAATAGATAGCGAGAAATTTCGATTTTTCATTTTTCGAATTTTCGCCATCTTTGACGGGCCACTGTGGTCGCTAGTGAAGTGATAGAGAAACGCAACCTGGACCGTTAGTTAGTTCAATATATGTAATTTCTGAATATAAAAAGAAATCAGCTCCAGCTCGTAACGTTCGACCTGAGCGACGACCACAAAAATGGTCACTTTTCGCTATGAGCCGACTTTGCGGCGCCACTGCGGCGCTGTGGCGCAGCTGCGGCGCAAAAAAGTTGTTATTCTTAAATTCTTTAGAGGGTACTACTAGACCCTATAGCCCTTTAGGTTGGCCCACCGCTGCAGATCACGTGAAAGCGGCGAACATTATGCACAATACAACCATCAAATAGGAGAAACCGGAAAAAAAACAAACATCGCCGCCATAACCGGTCCGAGGCGCAACTTTTTAACGGTAAGTGATACGGGGCTGAAACTTCACAGACATAGTAAACTCGATGTGCTCTACAATTTGCGCATGAAATCAGCGCAGGATTTTGCGCAGCTTTACAGCGCAGCGCATTTTACACTGTCTCCAGCCACTTTTCACACATATTATAGGGGTCGCTGCCGCGACCCCTGTGATATATATGTATATATAAATATATATATCATAGGGGTCGCGGTAGCGACCCCTATAATATGAGTGAAAATGGTCGAATGACCGTGTAAAACAAGGCTGCGCAGAAGCTGCGCAGATTCCTGCGCAGATCCTGCGCAGATTATGTGCGCAAAAAATTGTACGTGTCGAGTTTAGTATGTGTGCGAAGTTTCATCCCCGTACCACTTTCCGTTAAAAAGTTATGCCAAAAATCGCTTACGAGAGTGATGTTTTTTTTTCCGGTTTCTCGGTCTCGATGTCTCATAAGGGGGTTTTGTATCTAGAATAAATACAGATAGAAAAAATTTTGCCTAAGAAACCCAAAAATAATCTTGTAGTACAAAAAAAAAATAAGAAAAAAAGCAAGTTTTTATGCCTCCCTGAGCCGGAAAAAATATTTGGCTGGGGGCCACAAAGTCGGCCAAAACGCTAAAATGGCCAAAAAGTATGCTTCAAAGGCGCCTTAATAAGTCAGATTGGGCTATATATGTGGTAATACTGACTATATGGTTAAACAGTACACATATCGGGGTCGTTCAAATGCTATATGATTTTCCGTCTCCGTGCGTAATTTTTCGGTACTGGCAGGCCATAGTTGGTGAATTTTGGGTTGAACTTTGAACTTAAATTTTTTCGCTTATTTTGCTACATGGGTGGCTCAAATTTTGCATACAAAGGTTTTCTGGGACGGAGAATCGATTCCCGCTATCACTTTTGCTGCCCGAGTAACCCAAGTTGCTGGGTTGGTTCCACTTGACCGTCTGAGGGGTCAGGTCGGTAACCGCTTCCCGGAGGTCCATAGTAGGCTTTACAAAGCCTCTCCAAACTTTGTCTATAGGGGTTTTCTGGTGCGCCCAGCTCATTTCCGGTGTCCGTTTTGCCGTCTGACCCACCCATCTTGCTGTGCTGGTTCCACTTTGCCGTCTGGAGGGTCCGGTCGGTACCGACTTCCGGGAACATCATATAGGACTGTACATACCCTCTCAAAACATTGTCTATAGGGGTTTTCTGGTGCGCCCAGCTTATTCCTGGCATCCGTTTTGCCGTCTGACCCACCCATCTTGCTGTGCTGGTTCCACTTTGCCATCTGGAGGGTCAGGTCGGTGGGAGGTCATGGGGTCAAAAATGAAAATTTTCAAAAGTGGTCAAATTTGATACCAAATGAAAGCCCTGAGCGAGCTGAGCAACTTTTGTCATAGAACTGCATGCTCAAAGTGGCTGTAGAGTACTGTGGTGGGGTGGGGTGGGGACTTAGGCGATTTTCGGTCAAAAATGAAATTTTTCAAAAGTGGTCAAATTTGGTGCCAAATGAAAGCTCTAAGCGAGCTGAGCAACTTTTTGTCATAGAACTGATAACATGTAACTGAACGGGCATA
>JASAND010013979.1:0-53948 GCA_030248195.1 Trissonchulus latispiculum
GATAAGACAACAATAACGCAAATTTTGTTTCAAACACGAAGATGCACCAAAGAAAGTGTACTCGGAGCTGAGTACATGGCAATACGCGTGTCTCGTGATTGAAACGATTTATTTATGTTGTGTAATAAGTACACAGCAATTCACTGTCAGCCTCGGTGGCGCAATCGGCTAGCGCGTTCGGCTGGCGACCGAAAGGTTGGTGGTTCGAGCCCACTCCGGGGCGTTAAGAATTTTTGCCAGTTTTACTCAGACATGTCCCAGAAATGTCAAGATCAGTTTTAACTCTGAACGAAGCATATTGCGGGACCGAGGAAACATTCACTTCCTGGCGGGGTCGACTTGTTCGCTAGCAGTAAGTCCAGTGTGCATTAACGCTCCACCAAAGTTCAGCAAGGAAGCACATCAGAAAAGAAACATTCTCACCTTCTCTGGCCAGCTCTGCGCAATAACCGAAATCGAAGTCAGTTTCTGGATAAAAATATTCCCAATTAATACCCAGCCCACAGGTTACCGAATTTGCTCACATTTTAGCATAGTATACAAGGTAGAACGGGTAAAACAGAAAGAAAAGACTCATCACAACACGCTGCATTGTGCATCCTATTCTGATAGCCGTAAGAAGATAAATTTTATGCAGATTGCAGGCGACAGTTCATACTGAGGTCGGCAGCAAGAACAAATTTCAAATGCGTAGGATAGCACCACAATAAAGCAAATTTTGTTTCAAACACGAAGATGCACTAAAAGAAAGTGTGTACTCGGAGCTGAGTACATGGCAATTGTGCATCTCTGCGGATTACAACAATTTATTTATGTTGTGCAGAGTACGCAGCAATTCAGTGTCAGCCTGTGGCGCAATCGGCTAAAGCGTTCGGCTGTTAACGGAAAGGTTGGTGGTTCGAGTTCGACCAGGGGCGTTACCTTTTGATTGGTTTTATCGACATGTCTAGAAACGGTCAAGTTTTTCGAACTTCGAATAAAGGCGATTGCGGGACCGAAGAAACATTCACTTCCTATGACGATCATTCCAAGCAGGGGGAACCAGTGTGCATTAACGCTCCAACCTGTGTTCATAAAGTAACGACTGTGAAAAATGAGATAGTATGTGGTTTTTCAATGTTTGAAAATCGATTTTTCCGAAAAATACCACTTTTGGACCCAAAATATTCGACAATGCGAATCCAGCAAAAATTATGTGCAAATAATAACGTAATCGTCAAAGTTGAATCTGAGCTGAATCCAACGATATAAAAAAATCGTGAGCTACGGCTTAAATTGCCCCACTACGAATTTTAAACAATATACCTTTTTCAGCTGGTTTTCGCTAGTTTACACTTGTTCAGGCCAAATCAAGGCGGCAACATCGAAAGGGAGCCAAAAACCAGCTGAAAAAGGGATGTTGCAAAATTCTAAAGCCAATTTTGCCGTAGCCACGAAAATGGACAGAATTTCGGATTCAACTCCAGATTAAACTTTATGATAATGTTGTTTTACCTACTTTGCCGGATTCGCATTGTCGAAATTTTGGGTCAAAAAAGTTGTATTTTTCAAATACAAAGTGGTATTTTTCGAAAATCGATTTTCAAATTTTGAAAAACCACAGATATGGCACATACTGAAGCACACAGTAAGCGGTCCTGAAAAATGCAATTAAAAAATTTTTGCAATGAATATATCTCTAGTAATGGCCAGTCAAAGTTGGAAAAGCGGCAAAAAAGATCAAAGGATTTTTGAAAATCGAAAAATTGAATAACTATCGCATTTTTGACGAAATGAGCTAATATTCGGGATTCAAAAATGTTCGTTGGGACAAGAGGGCTAATTTTCCACCGGACGACTTGTTCCTGATTTCTACTGATCTTTCAAAACTTAAAAAAATCGGCTTCTTTTTGATGAATTTTAATTTTTTAAAAAATTTTTTCAACCAAAAGAAAGTTCATGCCATGACGAATCAGAAAATATATATGCTGAGCAAAATATCTACCGGTAATTCCAGTATAAACAAAACAATTTCGCTCCCTACATTTTTTTGGTCAGACTTTAATAACTCAGACATGTCTAGAAATATCAGGTTTGTTTCCAGCTCTGAATCAGCAGGCGTATGCTATTGCGGAACCGAAGAAAAGCATTCCACTTGGACTGCGACGATCATTCCAAGGAGAAACCAGTGTGCATTAACGCTCCAGCTATATCCATAGAGTGACTGTGAAAAAGTATTCCCGCCTTCTATTGCCTATGCAATAGCCGCAATCAAAAAAGCTCCGGATGAAAATATCTTTAAGTGGACTCAATCGAACGCAATATGGATCAACGAAAATCGCAAGCAGCAAAAATGGTTCGGTTTAGAGTAGTGTTACCAAGGTAGAACGGCTAAACATTGCAGACACGATGGACCAATCGCAACACACAACGTAGCTCATCCACTCGAGACAGCTACAAAAGCAATTTGAGAAAGTGCAAATTATCACCATTTGTAAATATTGCAGTGACAGTGAATAATTTCAGGTCGGCAGCAAGAACAACTCATCTATACAGCAGGCTGGCGTAAACGGAATCGGAAAGCGAACTAGGGATAACGGAAAATCCGTTAACGGACGGGGTAAATTCCGGAATCACCCCAGCGGAATTCCGTTGAGTGATTAACGGATTTTAGAAAAATAAATTTTGGAAAGTTTCACTGGGGATAACGTAATTCCGGAATCTTCCCCACCACTGGGGAGATTCAGGCGATTTCCCCCTTTGGCGGGAAAAAAACCGCTATATATAAAAAACGGCAAAAGCAGTCTCAAAACTAGCAGAAATCGACGATTTTGGGGGTGTGGGGGTGGGGGGTGTGGGGGAAGGGGTTGGGGGTGTGGGGGGAGGTGGGGGGCGACCCCCCCACCAAATTGACACATTTTCGCGACCAACCCTCCAGATTTTTCAGGCTTTAGCTAGGCCCCCCGATTTTTGGCCAAAAAGGTTGGGGGCTATTTTTTTTTACCCCAGCCATTTTTTTACAAACCACCCCAACAATTTTTGGGGGCCCCCGGGCCCCCCATAGAGTGTGGCTGGCGAAAAAAGTGAGGGTGGGGGTTCGAAAAAAGTTTTGAGGGAGGGGGGTTTGGCGAAAAACGGGGAGGGGTTTGCTGAGAAAAATCGATTTGGGGGGAGGGGGTAGGAAAAAATTTGGGGGGGGGGTTGGCGACCCCTCCATTTGGGGGGAGGGGTCCCCCCCCCGAACACACCTATGGACTGGGGGGGGGGGTAGTCGCGCCGGGGGCGCGAAAAATTGTGCAAAAATGGGGTATTTTTAGCATAGGTGTACCACCTGTTTGGGTTGGGGGGGAGTAGAAGGTCCAAATTTGGCTCGGGGGACCCCACCCAAATCCGAAATTTGGGGGAGGGGGACCCCCCTAAACTGTACCCAAGTTTTTTTGGCTAAAAATGCTCCTTTTTCGATGTACAGTACATTAAACATACTCTAAAGCTTCTGTCAATAGTTTTAGTATGCGAAAATAGGGCTTGAAAATTGACAAATTTGTGCTAAAATATGCCTAAATTAGCCCAGATTGTGGTTTATAATTGCGTATATTACCTTTTAATTGCTATAAGTAACCATTTTTAGCTATTTATATGTGATTTATAGCCATTTTTTCGAATTTTTTTCAAAAATTTTCAGAAATTGCAAAAAGGTTTTTCAAAAATTTTGCATTTTTTACCTGGTTTGGACCCAATTTTGGGGGGGGGGAGGGGGGTTTGAGCTCGGGTTGGGGGGGGGAGTAGTTGAGGTCGGGGAGGGGGGTCTGGCCTCTCCGTGGGGGGAGGTCTCGCAGGGGGCAAACTGTAGCCTGGTACACCTATGGGTCCAACCATGCCAAAATTTTGCAAAAGTTTGGACCGATGTAACTTTTGACTGGGTTGGGATAGAAAAGTTTTGCAAATATCTGCAATGATGGCAACTCTTCCTCTTTGCACACAGCCAAAATTAGACCGATCCGCTGTACCGTTAGTCTGGCACATTGCCAAACGTGGCGGGGAAAAAAACCCACCCAAATTTTTTTGAAAATTTTTTTAACAACTCAACACGGAAACAATTATAGACTATAGCACGGTACTATCGAGCACGCTGCGTCATCCTATGCGGTCAGATTCGGACAATTTTGCTTACCTGGCTAGCTAGGGGCTAAAAACCTTAAAAGTGCCATTTCGCTGCTGGAGGACCCAATACAGGTACAATTGTGGATTTTAACAGCCAATTCTACGTAAAAAACCATTCTCTACACGATAGAATAATAAGTTTTATCAAATTACATTATTTTTAGCATTTTTCAAAAATTGCCCTATGTTTATGTGTTAAACTTTATGAAACCTGGCCAGTTGATGCAGCATTTTCAACGGCACATGAGATCTCAAAAAAAGCTGCTTAGATCGGGTTTTTTGGTTCATACTAACTAAAAAAGGGTTGAATTTTACACTGGAAGTGTCAGAATTGTGATAGAACAATTTTTAAGACCTGTGAGGGGTGGGTTTATTTTCCCCCCATTTGGGTTTTTCCCCCCATTGGGTTTTTCCCCCGCTACTTTTTGCATTATACCGCTCTAACGGTACAACATTGAGAAGTGCAAATAGGCTTAAGAGAAAGTTCTAAGTACGCCAAGTACGATGGTATATAGAGTTCTCAGATACCCCTTATAATAAAAAAGTTCCAGCCAAAATCCGAAAATGTGGGTTTTTCCCCCCATGGCTATAATGGTTGGATGTTTTTTGGCATTAGCCATGGCTGAAAATGCGATTTTTGGCATAAAAATTGAAAAAATTTTTGGGGGAGGTTTGGGGGAGGTCTAAAAAGGGGGCCCGCCCCCAAAATTTGGGAGGAGGGGGCCTCCCCCAACCCAAATCCCCGTTACACCTATGACCGGGGGGGGGGGGTGCGTTTAGAACTATTTATAGCTAAATTTACGCAGAGTTTCCGATTTACTTTTAAGAAAACTAATGTTCCGAACAACCGGATTTTTTTATTTTTAATCGGGTCCACCCACTGACCATAATCGCAAAAAACGTTGTTTAGAACTAAAAATTTTCGGGCCCACCCACTGAGCATAGGCATGGGTGTACCTTGACAAAACGTTGGGGAGGGGGTAGCCGAAATTAGGGTGGGTGGGGACCATACATTAACATAGGGTCGGGTTCTGGGGGGGGCTTGTCCCCGAAAAATTTTGAGGGGGCTTGTACCTTGAACAAAAATTTTCAGGGGGGGCTTGTACCTCAAGAAAAAATTTTTAAAATTTTTCGAAAAATTAGCGCTAATTTTATTGAAATTTGCAATTTTTTGCCAAACTTCGCAAAAAATGTTCAATTTTTGGTAAAAATTTCAAAATTTTGCTCGATTTTCCCGAAAAATTAAACATTTTGGTTAAAAAATTCCGGCGAAGCCGGAAATTTTTTAAAATTTTACTGTAAAATCTAATTTTTTCCGGCTGTTTTTCGTTACCCCTTGGCCATTTTTTCGTTACCCCTTGTCCCCGACGGCGATAGGGCTTGTACCTTGTCCGGGTTGGGGGGGGGGCTTGGACCCCCCCCCAGACCCCCCCCGCGTTAACCTATGGTGGGGACAGCCGTTTAGAGGTGGGGTGGGCAGGGTAGTTTTTAGGGATTTTTGGGGGGGGGGCTTCCCGGGGGGGGGCACTGGCGGATCCAGGATTTCGTGACGGGGGGCGGTAAAATTTTCCCAGGGGGGGGGTCTGGGGGAGAGCCCCCCAGAAGTTGAAGAAATTTTTTGTTTTTGCAATAAAATCGGCCTTCGGATCTTTAATTGTTTTTATACTGAAGAACTGAACAAATTTTTTAAAATTCTTGACATTTTTAGGCAAACATGGTAACTTTTTCCGAAAAATCGGATGCATTTCAAGCTTTTTCTTCACAAATGCAATATATAAATATGGGGTTAAAAAGTAGAAAATTCGCGCCGAAGGCGCGAAATTTTTTGGTTTTTTGCCCTTTTTCCTCTCTCTCCTTAATTTTTCCTACCTTCGAATCGCGACGGGGGGGGGGCGGCCGCCCGGCCCCCCCCCCTGGATCCGCCCCTGGGGGGGGGGAGATTTTTTCCAAAAATGAGCCAAAAAATGGTATAGTCAAGCGGGGAAAAACCCATTTTTATATGCGGGGAAAAAAACCCACCTCCAGTGTGGGCTTACCGGTATGAGCTATGTAGGATTTTAATAGCCTATCTTGAAGAGCATCAAAAATAACCCTAGAGGCTGTATTATCTCCCACTGCTTTCCTGCAAATTTTTTGGGACTTTGAAATTTTCGAAAATTTTGGTCCGTCCAAGTGCCGAAATTTGGCAAACTTTGCCTGGCCACCCTGAACTACTGGAAAGACCTAGACCAAAGCGGATAGTATGTATGTGTAGGGCATCTGTTGGGCTTCATGATGATATATGCCAAACTGCTCTAACCCCTCCGGTGCGACCTGGGGGTGACCTAGAGTTGGCGGGAAAAAAACCCATCGGCGGGGAAAAAACCCACTTTTCAAAATTGAATATTTTTCCAACCGTTAGCAGGAAAGGTCAAACTAATACACACATTTGTTTAATAGAGCCTATAGATTAAATTGGTATAGGTTTTACCTGGGTTCGTTCTGTTGTGAGTGCTCCAGGGGGTCGAAATCGGACATGGCGCCAGTTCAAGCCAAAATTTCAATTTTGCCCAAAAATGCTTATTTTTGCAGTAAAATGGGTCTAGTTTGGCTCTAAATACAAGAAAAACGCGTTTTCTACACGATAGGATGCTTAAACTGCCAAAAATAAACAATTTTTAGAAATTTCCAAAATTTGCCTATGTTTACGTGTTAAACATGCAAAATTTTCAAAATTCAATTTTTTCTGAAATTTTTCAAAAATGTTGGTATTTTTCGATGTAGACCTACTAAAACCAACCCGCTCTTTCGAATAGCACCGTCAAAATTGTTCTGGCGCGCTTCCAGCAAAAAAATCCGGGTGGGTTTTTTTCCCGCCGATGGGTTTTTTCCCGCATTGGGTTTTTTTTCCCGACACGGAAAACTTTAATTTCTCCATAATGGCAGGACTTAGAGATACAAACTATACGTCAATCGAAAGCTTAGGGCAAACCCTAATTAAATATAGTATCAAAGTCGTGCTACCCCAAACCAGTCGAAAGTTCTGGTCCAAGAAAAAAAAGTGGGTTTTTTCCCCGCTTGACTATATTTTTTGGCGTAGTTTTTACATGGTGAAACGCAAAAAGTTCTCAAAAATGCCAGGATTCAAGCTAAAAATGGCTATTTTTACGAAAAAATCTCCGGCGAGGCCGGAAAATTTTTGAAAATTTGCCTATTTTTGGCAAAAATTTGGGCCTCCAAAAAATCCTGGGGGGGAAGCAAAAATCCCGGGAGGGGGCGATTTCGGGGGGGGGGCAGGCATTTTCGGGGGGGAAGGTCAATTTTTGGGGGGCCCCCCGCCCCCCCCCCAGTAAAAAATACCCTGCGGGGTGGGGCCCGGAAAAATAAAATTTGGAGGGGGGAATCTTTGGGTCAAAAATTTTGAAAAAATTTGCAAAATTTCTAAAAAACGTTATTTCCAACAGGGTTCATGCGACCTGGAAAAACCTGGAAATACCTGGAAAAACCTGGAATTTGGGTAAATACCTGGAAAAACCTGGAAAAACCTGGAATTTAGTGATTGATTGCAAAATTTCGCCAAAGTTCTTACATTTACCATTGAAATTTAAAAAACTGCCCAAATTGTGATTTTGTATATCCCGGTTTGTCAGCTTTTCACTCTTGTTTTGTACATAGTTTTCTACTTGGCATTGTGTGTTTTATAGCAATACGCCTTTCCTTACACTTTTTATTTTAAATTTTATTTTCATAACACAGAAAACTGAAAACTTTACCCTAAAAGGCGAACATTACCAATAATTACGATTATCGAAAATTATACTGAAAATTTATCCAGTAGGTCCTTCTTTAAAAACTTTTTCTACTTTTGTGGAGCTCCTCACCCACCCACCCAAATTTCCCGTTGGTTGCACGATGTTTTGAAAAAATCTACGCATTTACGCAATCGAGCTTAAAAATACGCAGCCGTAAAATTCGGTTACTGGAATTTCAAGGGTGGTCTAAATCAATTTCTTGAGACAATTTGCTGTAGTTTGGATGCTAGCTTCTTCTTGGGGGGTGGGGCTGCCTCCCCTAGACCCCCGCTTACTTCTTCGATTCTGCATTCATTCTTTTGTCTGCAGTTGCTTATATATTTTCTGCCTAAGCACATGTTATGTATATATATTTATATGTGTTGTTCTGTTTCTATTTTGACTTGACAAGCAAACTAAAATGCGAAATCTTCTTAACTGCTCAAGCAAAATAATTCAAAATTTTTAAGAACAAACTTAATCCAAAATTAAAAATTGTCTTCAGTTTTTGGGGGACTGCTCCCCCAGGCCCTTGCGCAGGCGCGTAGCCAGGGGGGGGGGGAGGAGAATCGGGGGAAGTCCCCCGAAATTGTGGACCCTCCCAGGAATTTTCGTGCCATGTGGAAAACGCGAAATAGAGCAATAGTCCATTAGTCCATCGTAATATATACCTGTTTAGTAGCTCAGAATGAGTACCAAATATATACTCTACTCTGACCAGGATTTACATTATTTGGGTGCATCAAACTTGAAAGTGTTTTTATTGCGTTTATAATGCGAAGCGATGTTTTGTAAATTTACGCCATCGAAATTAAAAATTTGTAATAGGACTGTAAATTGTAAAAAGTAAATATGTATTAAAAACAATTTTACATTCGTTAGTCATTATGTAGTTTTCAGACTTTTGAAGTGATGATATTTTTATTTTTAGCTTTCATATTTCCAAAAGTTTGGTTGAAAATGCCAATAGTTTACCGCACGATGGGCACCGGGAAACCCGATATATACGTTCAAATATTTTTGAGAATTTTGCGAAAATGTTGAAAATTTTTCGGAAGTTTTCTGAATTAATTTAAAAAATTGAAAAATTTCAAAAGTTCTTTGAAGCTGTCAAGATTTTTATTTGTAGATTTAACATAATGTTTAACTTTTTAATTCGTTAAAGTTTGACCTTTTTAGCGCTCCAGAAGCCAGTTTAAAGCCATTGGGATAATCGAAAAACGGTTAAAACACTGGAAAAGCCGAAAAACTAGTTTTCCGCATTTTTTCCGGAAAACCCAGCCCATGCTTACCTTACCATTACTTTAATGTCGGGACAGGGGCCTGGCAGTGAGGCTTGGGTCTATTGCATCGCTGGTTTTAAGGCCCTGGTACCCCAAAAATGCTCCAAATTTACACAAATTTGATCAAAATTTAATAATACAAAACCTGGAAAATTGCCGCTGAAAACCTTGAAAAACCTGGAAAAACCTGGAAATTGAAACTGAAAAGTCCGCATGAACCCTGTTCCAACTAATAATTAACTGTATTTCAGCAGTTTGTGTATTATAGGGTATTCAGGGAATTGTGTATTTTACATGGGACGAGGAGCATTTTTGTTTTCTTGTGTACATATATATACATATATAACTTGAATAAAATTAAAAAATTCAAATTCAAAGTTTCTACCGGTATTTTAGTCGTATATACGTATCGACTTCATAAAACCTACACCTTTTATTCATTTCAACTCATTTTATTTTTCCTGAAATTCTGAAAATTTTGTACTCTTTGATCTGTTTTCTTCCAACCTGAAAACAATTCTTTCAACAAAACAACAACAAATATTTCCAAGCCTGTTCCTTCTTTACGAGTGGCCGTAGCTCAGTGGCAGAGCAACCCAGGCTTTCGAGTCTGGGGGGGTCCCGGGTTCAAGTCCCGGCGGACACTTCCTAAGCAGGCTTGGGAACTGTATTACATTTCCTTATGCTCATGTATATAATTTAGAGGAAAACAGATGTTTTTCATTTCAATTTAATGTTTTTAATTTGGGAAAACAATCTATATATATATATTTTGTTTATATAATTTTTTTAAATTACCAAATTTCTGTTCAGGCTACCTAAACAACAACCCTCACTTGTGATGGGCACAGGATATTTTTTCATATCCGGATATCTGCCTATTTTCCTTTAACGGATATCCGAATATTCGCCTATTTCAAACTTAACTTCAAGAAAATTTTTCGATTGTGCAGTTAAGTTTTCAATTTTTTGTCAATTTTTCGGCAGGCTGTGAATGTCTATCATGCAACCAAGCCTCAACCTTCGTTTCAACAATATCTTCAGAGGAATTTTTGAAAAATATTTTAAAATTTTTGAAATTTTCGTCAAAAATTTGCTAATTATTCATTGTTTTGACTGAAATGTACACGGATATCCGGATATTTTTCTCAAATCGGATATTATCCGGATATAAAAATTATCCGGATATCCAGTGCCCATCACTAACCCTCACACAATACGTTAATCAACCAGTTGGTGGCCGGCCGGTGATTGGTTCGGTCGTTAAATGACTACGCACATTTCACAGGCTGAAGTTCAGTTTTTTAATGGTACGCTAATTAGTTATTGTTTAATTAATTGCTATGTTGCATTCTGTTTTAGACTCTCCAATCTTCACCTACAAACTCTAAACTACACCTTTCTTCATTTTATTTTTCCTGAAATTCTGAAAATTTTGTACTCTGATCTGTTTTCTTCCAACCTGAAAACAATTCTTTCAACAAAACAACTACAAATATTTCCAAGCCTGTTCCTTCTTTACGAGTGGCCGTAGCTCAGTGGTAGAGCAACCCAGGCTTTCGAGTCTGGGGGGGTCCCGGGTTCAAGTCCCGGCGGACACTTCCTAAGCAGGCTTGGGAACTGTATTACATTTCCTTATGCTCATGTATATAATTTGGAGGAAAACAGATGTTTTTCATTTCAATTTAATGTTTTTAATTTGGGAAAACAATCTATATATATTTTGTTTAATTTTTTAAATTACCAAATTTCTGTTCAGGCTACCTAAACAACAACCCTCACTAGTGATGGGCACCGGATATTTTTTCATATCCGGATATCCGCCTATTTTCCTTTAACGGATATCCGAATATCCGCCTATTTCAAACTTAACTTCAAGAAAATTTTTCGATTGTGCAGTTAAGTTTTCAATTTTTTGTCAATTTTTCGGCAGGCTGTGAATGTCTATCATGCAACCAAGCCTCAACCTTCGTTTCAACAATATCTTCAGAGGAATTTTTGAAAAATATTTTAAAATTTTTGAAATTTTCGTCAAAAATTTGCTAATTATTCATTGTTTTGACTGAAATGTACACGGATATCCGGATATTTTTCTCAAATCGGATATTATCCGGATATAAAAATTATCCGGATATCCAGTGCCCATCACTAACCCTCACACAATACGTTAATCAACCAGTTGGTGGCCGGCCGGTGATTGGTTCGGTCGTTAAATGACTACGCACATTTCACAGGCTGAAGTTCAGTTTTTTAATGGTACGCTAATTAGTTATTGTTTAATTAATTGCTATGTTGCATTCTGTTTTAGACTCTCCAATCTTCACCTACAAACTCTAAACTACACCTTTCTTCATTTTATTTTTCCTGAAATTCTGAAAATTTTGTACTCTGATCTGTTTTCTTCCAACCTGAAAACAATTCTTTCAACAAAACAACTACAAATATTTCCAAGCCTGTTCCTTCTTTACGAGTGGCCGTAGCTCAGTGGCAGAGCAACCCAGGCTTTCGAGTCTGGGGGGGTCCCGGGTTCAAGTCCCGGCGGACACTTCCTAAGCTGGCTTGGGAACTATATATATAATTTTTTCTTATGCTCATATATAATTTGGAAGAAAACAGATTTTTTCATTTCAATTCAATTTTTAATTTGGTAAACTGATCTATTCTGTTTAATGTTTTAAAGTGCACGGCGAAATAATCTTACTATAATGCCTGTCACTATGTTAGCTGCTACGTCACCACCTGTTTTGTCTCCAACGCCAATACGAACCTACTAAGGACTCCAGCTCATATTAGCATTTTTAAAACTTGTTTCTTTACTTTTACAACCTGAATTTTTCATAGACAGTCCAACATTCACACATATTACAGGGGGGGGGCCCGAAATTGACCTTCCTTCCCCCAAAAATGCCTTCCCCCGGCCCAAAAATGCAGCGACCCCTATGTGTGAAAAGTGGCTGGAGACAGTGTAAAATAAGCTGCGCAAAATCCTGCGCAGATCCTGCGCAGATTTCATGCACAAATTGTAGAGCACATCGAGTTTAGTATGTCTGGGAAGTTTCAGCTCCGTATCACTTACCGTTCAAAAGTTGCACCCCGGACCGGATATGAAAGATATATATGTTTTTTTATTTTTTCCGGTTTCTCCTATTTGATGCTTGTATTGTACATAATGTTCGCCGCTTTCACGTGAACTGCAGCGGTGGGCCAACCTAATGGGCTACAGGGTCTAGTAGTACCCTCTAAAGAATTTAAGAATCACAACTATTTTTGCGCCGCAGCTGTGCCACAGCGCCGCAGTGGCGCCGCAAAGTCGGCTCATAGCGAAAAGTGACCATTTTTGTGGTCGTCGCTCAGGTCGAACGTCACGAGCTGGAGCTGATTTCTTTTTATATTCAGAAATTTCATATATTGAACTAACTAACGGTCCAGGTTGCGTTTCTCTATCACTTTCCTAGCGACCACAGTGGCCCGTCAAAATTGGCGAAAATTCGAAAAATGAAAAACCGAAATTTCTCGCCATCTATTCAACTTTGAAAGCTCAAATCTTTCCTACAATGGTTTTCTGGCACGGAGAATCGATTCCCGCAGTCAGTTTTACAGTCAGACCCATCCATCTTGCTGGGCTGGTTCCACTTTGCCGTCGGGAGGGTCAAGTCGGAAAACGCTTCCTGGAGGTCCATAGTAGGCTTTACCTGGCCTCTCAAAACTTTGTTTATACGTGTTTTCCGGTGCGCCCAGCTCATTCCCCGTATCCGTTTTGCCGTCCGACGTACCTATTTTGCTGGGCTAATTCCGGTTTGCCGTTTGAAGGGTCAGTCGGGTGGGGGGGTCAAGTGGTCGAAAATAAATGTTCTTCAAAAGTGGTCAAATTTGGTATCAAATGAATGCCCTAAGTGAGCTGAGCAACTTTTGTCATAAAGCTGCGTACCCAAAGTGGCTGTAGAGTGCTGTGGTGGGGTGGGGTAGGGACTTAGATGATTTTGGGTCTAAATTAAAAGTTTTCACAAATGGTCAAATTTGGTATCAAAATGAAAGCCCTAAGTGAGCTGAGCAACTTTTGACATGGAACCATCCACCAAAAGTTGCTGTGTCGAATTCATGCCTTTCTCAACCGGAATTTAAAGGATAGCCATACATGTAGGCCCAACTCACATATTATTATCCCTTTTGTGCGGAGCATTTCTGTTATATACTTGTGTTTGTTACTTGTTCTTCCATTTTACATGTATATTTGACATATACGTAAAGTTGACCTTTTGCAGACGCACGCACATGCTTAAGACCCCATTCATAACCCTAAATGAGCACTCCACAACCGGTTCGAGTGGGTGGTCCAGAACAAAAGTTGCTCAGCTCACTTAGGGCTTTTATTTGATACCGAATTTGACAACTTTTGGAAATTGATTTAGAACCAAACATTACCAAAAGACCCCACCTGTGTTTTTTGTCGAAACCAAAGTTTGTTTTTGTGTTTTTACTGTGTTTTTTATCTTCCAAAGTATCTATGTCCTTCCTTTCCTTATTACGTTATGTTCTTGTGTCTTTGTTTCTGTGATATTACAGCGCTCCAGTTTTTATTGCATCACAGGCGACTCAGGCGGCCTGTTCGCTTTCATTTCTCATCTCTAAAACGACCAAAAGTTACCAGGAATTAGTGATGGGCACCGGATATTTTTTCATATCCGGATATCCGCCTATTTTGCGTTAACGGATATCCGGTTATCCGCCCATTCCAAACTCAAGTTCTAGAAAATTTTTCATTTTGTAGTGAAAATTTAAATTTTTCTGTCTTCGGTACGCTGTGAATTTCTGTCTTACAACCAAGCCACAATACTTGGTTTCAAAAATATTTTTAGAGAAAGTTATGAAAAATATTTAAAATTTTTTGAAATTTTTAACAAAAATTTGTTAGTTTTTCATTATATACTTTGTCTGAAATGTACACGGATATCCGGATATATTTCTCAAATCGGATATTATCCGGATATAAAAATTATCCGGATATCCAGTGCCCATCACTACCAGGAATATGCTGTATGTCGTAAACACCGTTCTAAGCGAAAACACGATTTTCAGAAAAAACTATATTCTTAGAAAACACACTTTTCCTTAGAAAAACACAGTGAAAAACGCAGGTTCCTATTTTTAAAAAATTACTGGTTGAAACTTTTTGCGAACTTTTACGCAGTGCTCCAAATTTTTTTGCGGACCGTCTCAAAAATTGCGAATTGCTATTCTTTAGTTTTTCAAAGATAACTAATAAATTTTATTAATTATATACGTTGAATTTAAACGCATTTTAACTTTTCAGGAATATATATATATATATATATAGTATTAACCAAGTTTCTCCATAAAGTCGAAGCGTGTGTACGCGTGTTTTTGACAAGAATATAAATTTAAAGGCGGAGAAGCGGGGGTTTGGGGGCGGGCCTTCCCAGAAGCTGAGAAAATTTTGTAAAACTGAGGAAAATCCTTAATGGAAACACCCAAAGCTTCGATTTCGGCAGCCAGTAAAAATCTAAAATATACTGCAGGTGGGCGCTTCAGATAGTTTAGGAAATTAGTTTATGCGAAAAGAATTTCATTGCATAAGCTTTCACTAAGTATTCTATCTCGGCTAAGACTGAAAGGTGTCTACGAATATAGAATTATAGAAATACGCGCCGACCCCACCTCACCCAGCTTTCTTCATTTGTTACCAAATTTGACCACTTTTGGAAAATTTTATTTTTGACGGTACCAGAAAGCAACTAGAGACAAACGGACTAAAAGTCATTAAACATTGCGTTTTTACCTTGGGGTGGTCCCCATTTATCGTAAGTAAGTAATAGTCGCTGAAAACAATGAGTATAATATACAGCCGATACCGCCCGAAGTGACCACTGGTCAACATGCCTCCCGTGGTTTCTCGCCCAGGATCAAAGTTGGGAAAGCTCCCTATAAACAGCGTTTTTTGGCGTTTCGGTTGGGGTAGGAGTACACAATATAATAGTGTTCCTAGTGGCACACCTTATGTTAGCCGAGCAAAAACTAAGCTCTGCCCGCTAACGGAGCAAATTAGACCCATCACTTCAAAGAATTTTGTGCGTTTTGTTAGTGTTCTAAACCTCGAAGCAGGCACAAAATTCGCGCACGCACTGCTTGTGTTTTCGAGCTTAAGCACATTAACATAGAGCGAGTGAGCGTACCCCCGTTTGCACTAGGTAGTGATTTGCGGGGGGGAGCGTTAGCGAGCAGAGCATACGTATGTAGTTTTTGCTCTGATAACATAATATAGAGTGTGCATAGTGGCACACTTATATTATGTACTCTTGGTTGGGGCTGGGGGCATATATAGTAAATAAACTATGCTCATTCAATGGGCATATTCCCGAAACTCATGGAAGTGATCAGTGGTCCCTACGGTCTTTGGGGCCTACCGACCACTGCTCAAGCCCATTAAGGTGGTGGTATCCTTTTGTACAGCGCTTTTGTGGTGATTTTCTAAAACGGTATAACTTTCACAATTTTGGGAGTTAAAAAGAGCTTTATACATCGTTCTAAACCTCATTATCTGTATATTCACATGCGCTTACGAAACTGGCAAAATTTGCAAAAAATAGCAGAAATTTACTGACATGCTGACAGCTAACAGTATGAATATATAGACCAAAATTTTGAAAATCGATTTCTCAAAACTGAGGAATCGACCAAAAGTTCTTTTTGTGCCACGATATGAAGGATATGGGCCGAGGGACGTTTTTTGGATTTGGCTCAGCAGGTCTTAATGGTCGAGAAAATCGGCCAAATGCACGGTAACACGAAATTTCGTAACTGCGCATTGCGTTTTCTTGCTACTCGGTACGTTTTAGCCCAAACCAACAAAAACGTCCCTCCACAGAAGTGCGAATTTTGATTCTGCCAGAAATCTCCGGAATCCGTCGAGTAGTTTTTGAGAAATCGATGTTCGAAACAAACTAATCGCAATTTTGCCAAAATGGTTTTAGCCAAATCTCTAGCTTTAAGCAATAAAGGTCAGCTAATAGGCATTCATAAAATGTGCATTTGGACGATGTATCGATTGAGCATAAATAAGCCAACCAACATGTGGCAGTAATTTTGAAAAAACTGATTTCCTCAAAAATGGCCGTTTTTTGACCCTAAAAACAGTTTTTTGCTTATACTGAGTGAACCACTGGAGATATATAGCTGAAAGGCTGTATAAGCAAAAATGTTCATTTTCGTGTCCTCTTTTCAGAATGTTAAAGAGCACGAAAATAGCAGATAAGATACAGACATCTAGTTTTTTTCCGCAGGTAGGAACACATGTGCCAAATCATATTAGCGCATGGCAGCTTTAAGAGAGAAAGTCTCACCTTATGGATACATCTTCACTCGGGGAATGGAATTCCTGATTTCCCGCCATTATTAAGAAGAAAAAATCAACCTGAAAAAACTAGAAAGATGCACTACGGAGTATTTGAGTATTAAAGCTTGGACCTAGCAGTCAGTAGAAATTTTTAAATAATTATGTTGGTAGTTGCGAAAATGGGGGGTCGGGCACATAAACGCTACGGCTGCACATGGCTGGAAGGCAGCTAAGATCTCAGTACCCGATATTTTTTGACCACACCCATG
The DNA here is from genome assembly GCA_030248195.1 of Trissonchulus latispiculum. NCBI lineage: Eukaryota > Metazoa > Nematoda > Enoplea > Enoplida > Ironidae > Trissonchulus > Trissonchulus latispiculum. The sequence goes on from JASAND010013979.1 coordinate 16,814, forward strand.
CTCTATACCATCGCCAAAAAGTAGGCCAATCTGACAAAGTCGGGGCAACCCCCCCCCCCCTTAAACAGCTTCGGTTAAGTAAGACACGCTTGCTGGATTTTTTCGTACAAATTTAAATAGGGACAATTGAAACTTGATTAACGTATTGTGTGAGGGTTAGTGATGGGCACTGGATATCCGGATAATTTTTATATCCGGATAATATCCGATTTGAGAAAAATATCCGGATATCCGTGTACATTTCAGTCAAAACAATGAATAATTAGCAAATTTTTGACGAAAATTTCAAAAATTTTAAAATATTTTTCAAAAATTCCTCTGAAGATATTGTTGAAACGAAGGTTGAGGCTTGGTTGCATGATAGACATTCACAGCCTGCCGAAAAATTGACAAAAAATTGAAAACTTAACTGCACAATCGAAAAATTTTCTTGAAGTTAAGTTTGAAATAGGCGGATATTCGGATATCCGTTAAAGGAAAATAGGCGGATATCCGGATATGAAAAAATATCCGGTGCCCATCACTAGTGAGGGTTGTTGTTTAGGTAGCCTGAACAGAAATTTGGTAATTTAAAAAAAATTAAACAAAATATATATATAGATTGTTTTCCCAAATTAAAAACATTAAATTGAAATGAAAAACATCTGTTTTCCTCCAAATTATATACATGAGCATAAGGAAATGTAATACAGTTCCCAAGCCTGCTTAGGAAGTGTCCGCCGGGACTTGAACCCGGGACCCCCCCAGACTCGAAAGCCTGGGTTGCTCTGCCACTGAGCTACGGCCACTCGTAAAGAAGGAACAGGCTTGGAAATATTTGTAGTTGTTTTGTTGAAAGAATTGTTTTCAGGTTGGAAGAAAACAGATCAGAGTACAAAATTTTCAGAATTTCAGGAAAAATAAAATGAAGAAAGGTGTAGTTTAGAGTTTGTAGGTGAAGATTGGAGAGTCTAAAACAGAATGCAACATAACAATTAATTAAACAATAACTAATTAGCGTACCATTAAAAAACTGAACTTCAGCCTGTGAAATGTGCGTAGTCATTTAACGACCGAACCAATCACCGGCCGGCCACCAACTGGTTGATTAACGTATTGTGTGAGGGTTAGTGATGGGCACTGGATATCCGGATAATTTTTATATCCGGATAATATCCGATTTGAGAAAAATATCCGGATATCCGTGTACATTTCAGTCAAAACAATGAATAATTAGCAAATTTTTGACGAAAATTTCAAAAATTTTAAAATATTTTTCAAAAATTCCTCTGAAGATATTGTTGAAACGAAGGTTGAGGCTTGGTTGCATGATAGACATTCACAGCCTGCCGAAAAATTGACAAAAAATTGAAAACTTAACTGCACAATCGAAAAATTTTCTTGAAGTTAAGTTTGAAATAGGCGGATATTCGGATATCCGTTAAAGGAAAATAGGCGGATATCCGGATATGAAAAAATATCCGGTGCCCATCACTAGTGAGGGTTGTTGTTTAGGTAGCCTGAACAGAAATTTGGTAATTTAAAAAAATTAAACAAAATATATAGATTGTTTTCCCAAATTAAAAACATTAAATTGAAATGAAAAACATCTGTTTTCCTCCAAATTATATACATGAGCATAAGGAAATGTAATACAGTTCCCAAGCCTGCTTAGGAAGTGTCCGCCGGGACTTGAACCCGGGACCCCCCCAGACTCGAAAGCCTGGGTTGCTCTACCACTGAGCTACGGCCACTCGTAAAGAAGGAACAGGCTTGGAAATATTTGTAGTTGTTTTGTTGAAAGAATTGTTTTCAGGTTGGAAGAAAACAGATCAGAGTACAAAATTTTCAGAATTTCAGGAAAAATAAAATGAAGAAAGGTGTAGTTTAGAGTTTGTAGGTGAAGATTGGAGAGTCTAAAACAGAATGCAACATAGCAATTAATTAAACAATAACTAATTAGCGTACCATTAAAAAACTGAACTTCAGCCTGTGAAATGTGCGTAGTCATTTAACGACCGAACCAATCACCGGCCGGCCACCAACTGGTTGATTAACGTATTGTGTGAGGGTTAGTGATGGGCACTGGATATCCGGATAATTTTTATATCCGGATAATATCCGATTTGAGAAAAATATCCGGATATCCGTGTACATTTCAGTCAAAACAATGAATAATTAGCAAATTTTTGACGAAAATTTCAAAAATTTTAAAATATTTTTCAAAAATTCCTCTGAAGATATTGTTGAAACGAAGGTTGAGGCTTGGTTGCATGATAGACATTCACAGCCTGCCGAAAAATTGACGAAAAATTGAAAACTTAACTGCACAATCGAAAAATTTTCTTGAAGTTAAGTTTGAAATAGGCGGATATTCGGATATCCGTTAAAGGAAAATAGGCGGATATCCGGATATGAAAAAATATCCGGTGCCCACCACTAGTGAGGGTTGTTGTTTAGGTAGCCTGAACAGAAATTTGGTAATTTAAAAAATTAAACAAAATATATATAGATTGTTTTCCCAAATTAAAAACATTAAATTGAAATGAAAAACATCTGTTTTCCTCCAAATTATATACATGAGCATAAGGAAATGTAATACAGTTCCCAAGCCTGCTTAGGAAGTGTCCGCCGGGACTTGAACCCGGGACCCCCCCAGACTCGAAAGCCTGGGTTGCTCTACCACTGAGCTACGGCCACTCGTAAAGAAGGAACAGGCTTGGAAATATTTGTAGTTGTTTTGTTGAAAGAATTGTTTTCAGGTTGGAAGAAAACAGATCAGAGTACAAAATTTTCAGAATTTCAGGAAAAATAAAATGAAGAAAGGTGTAGTTTAGAGTTTGTAGGTGAAGATTGGAGAGTCTAAAACAGAATGCAACATAGCAATTAATTAAACAATAACTAATTAGCGTACCATTAAAAAACTGAACTTCAGCCTGTGAAATGTGCGTAGTCAAGACAGTACTACACCGACTGCAAAATGCTAAGGGTTTTCAGTCTCGACTTCCCTCTCTTTTCAAACTCCTCGATACGCACTGCGCCTCTGATTGTGTAGAATATTATTAAAGTAAAACTATAATAAGTGCGGAAATAAAACAGTAAATCATTGGCAATATGTTGGAAATTAAACGACTACGCAACGATAGAGGTCCGTTGTAGGCTGGAGACATCGACCTTGCCGACCTCTGATCGATTCGCCTGGACCCCGTCTCAACAATGTACAGCTTGTTTGACAGCCAGTCAACGGCCAGATTTCGCGGACTGACCAAACCATGCAGTGGCAGCTCCTCCTTGTTGAAGATGGACTCTGCACCAGTGGTCAGGCGGGCACGATAGACCTAAAAACGGACAAAAGAAATGATTGACAAATTCCTAAATAAAAACAAACTTAGAACCAAAAATAGTTTAAAAAGCAGAGAAAACAAAAACCGCACTGCACTGCATCAGTGATAAATTTCTAGTCAATCACTTTTGTTATTGTCATTATGGTAAATTAAAATGGTCAGTCAAGGATTTCGAAAAGTGCAATGTCAAGCACGTCTGAAACTGCTTCGCTAATAATTAATGAATTTTCATTAACACATTGTTCGGTGATAAGCTCAATGAAGCGTTGCAAGCAGATTGTAGAAAAACCAAGAAACTTCAAACCAGGGTTTTTCGTTAAGTACCTTATTTTCTTCTCTATCCGACCAAAACAAATAGTTTTCCTCAAAGTCATAGTCAATGCCATAGATGAATTTTCCATCCACAAGTTTACAGTCATTAAACTGGCCCGGATGAGGATTGATCTTATAAAGACCTTCTCTTCTTGAATAGAAAATTCGCATCGTTCCGGCTAAAATAGAGGCTGTGTCTCCTTAGCGAACCAAGTCTTTGATCCAGTGCTGGAACTGTTTGATCCAGAAAGAGCAAGTTAAACTATGCATGAGTCACGAACATTTAGCTTTGAGTCACGCATGGTTCGACTAAAAAATTGAGTTTTTTATTGGTTCGCTAAAAGTCGCTTTGCGAACCAAGTTTTGAGTTATTGGCTCATTTTGTGTCAGCTGATAGTCCTTCAAGTATACTCCATGAGTCACTCTTTAGAATTTAACGAAACTTCAGAGAAAAGCGGAATTTTTAAATAGAATCACTAATAAAAAATACCAAATCTAATTGGCTTAAAGCGTGAAATGGTCCCCTCACCTAACATGAGCAGTGCTGAGAATAAAATAGTGGTTATCCCAAGAACACGCTAAACTTTATTTTTCAAGTTACCACTTTTTAATTTGCAGTATCAGAGTCACCGCCGAATATACTATCCTGGCCGCAGCTTTAAATTCCATCGAATATTTGAAAAAATTTGAATTTTTGTACATGTAGAGATTGCTAAGTCGTGACTGCGTCCGCTCACCGAAAGTAGGACGACTTTACTCCAAAAAGCGGGTTATCTCTGGTTCAGGGGCGCACCCAGGATTTTGAAAAGGGGGGGGTCGAGCCGAAAATTTTTTTCTTTTGCCCGACACGTTTACGCGTGGGGGGGGGGGGTGGTGGTGGCAAAGTTTTCAACAAAGAGTTCATTTTGGGTGCAGCAAAAATGACGAGATTTAAGACTAGTCGCCAGGCGGGGGGTCTGGGGGGCGGAGTCCCCCAGAAGTTGAGAAAATTTTTGAAATTTTGAAAAAAGCCGTAATGAAAATCTTTAAAAAGATTTCAATAAAAGTTGAGAAATTCTTTGACATAATGGCAAAGTTTGTATTGGAAAGCTTGAAAAGATTTGAATAAAAAGCTCTGCCAGGCGCATTGTTAAAATTTTAATTTGTTAAAATCGAGGTAGAATAGTGCCGCAGGCGCGGAAATTCAGTAAAATGGAAATAGAAAAATAGAAAAGCGAAGCAGGCGCGAAAATTTTTGAAAATTCAGTTTAGAAAAGCGCCGCAGGCGAGAAAAAGTTTAAAAATCGAGATAGAAAAACGCCGCAGGCGAGAAAAATTATAAAAATCGAGATAGATAAGCGCCGCAGGCGCGAAAAATTTTCATAATTTTTAATTTTATGCCCTAAAATTAGCTCAATTTTTGCTTTCTCCCCAAAAATTCCCGGGGGGGTCGGACAAAAAGGGGGGGGGTCGGAACCCCCAAACCCCCCCCGGGTGCGCCCATGCTCTGGTTGTCCTAATTTTTTAAATTGGGTAAAAAGCTGTTTTCTGCCGAAAAAGCGACTGCTGTGGATTTTTGAATGGCCGTTGTTTATAAATTTTCTTAGAAAAAATTAATCTAATTCCTAAATTACAGAAAACATATTGTCTCTATTTTATTAAGTTTGATGAATTTAATTGACAATGTTTTGATAAATTATTATCTTGTGAAAGCGCCGCAACTATTCAAAAATCTACAGCAGTCGCTTTTTCGGCAGAAAACAGCTTTTTACCCAATTTAAAAAATTAGGACAACCAGAGATAACCCGCTTTTTGGAGTAAAGTCGTTCTATTTTCGGTGAGCGGACGCAGTCACGACTTAGCAATCTCTACATGTACAAAAATTCAAATTTTTTCAAATATTCGATGGAATTTAAAGCTGCGGCCAGGATAGTATATTCGGCGGTGACTCTGATACTGCAAATTAAAACGTGGTAACTTGAAACATAAAGTTTAGCGTGTTCTTGGGATAACCACTATTTTATTCTCAGCACTGCTCATGTTAGGTGAGCGGACCATTTCACGCTTTAAGCCAATTAGATTTGATATTTTTTATTAGTGATTCTATTTAAAAATTCCGCTTTTCTCTGAAGTTTCGTTAAATTCTAAAGAGTGACTCATGGAGTATACTTGAAGGACTATCAGCTGACACAAAATGAGCCAATAACTCAAAACTTGGTTCGCAAAGCGACTTTTAGCGAACCAATAAAAAACTCAATTTTTTAGTCGAACCATGCGTGACTCAAAGCTAAATGTTCGTGACTCATGCATAGTTTAACTTGCTCTTTCTGGATCAAACAGTTCCAGCACTGGATCAAAGACTTGGTTCGCTAAGGAGACACACGTTAAAATAGAGCGAAACTTCAATTCACTGGCACTCCTATAAAAAAGTAATCAGCTAGCTTTGCTCAACTGTGCTCTAGCGTGGAGCACAAAATTTGACCGAGTTCCAAACTGAGAATATAAAGTTGATTAAACTGAGAATTTAGAATGGAAATAATAAGTTTACTTGTTCCAAGGCAGAGCCAGGCTTATTGGCCAGTTGGAGAACCAATTCCCAGTCACGTGTCCATTGCTCTTTTTCCAGAGAGAATTGCAAGGAACTGGCCGTGATTGATTCAAACTCTTTCCAGCGAGGATAAAAGCTGAAAAAATATGCAAACAAATAGATTTCCTTACACCAACACAAACAAATTTGGTTTTGGTTTTTCTCTTTCTGTTGCCTAAGAATCCAATGTTTAATTTTCTCAAAAAGAATTTTATGCATTCCAATACCCACTCATATTAAGATCTCTCTTCAGAGGGGCCTTTGCTTAAAAACAAAAATTTGCTTAGAAAAAAGGCAAAAACCGAATTTTCTACTTTTAAACTGCATTTGTGATGCGTTTATGAAGAAAAAGCTTGAAATGCATCCGACGTTTCGGAAAAAATTACTGTATTTTTGCCTCAAATTGTATAGTATTGTAAGCAATTTTCTCGGTTCTTCGAAATGAACAGAATTAAAGTTCCACAGACCAATTATATAGCAAAACATTTCTTCAACTTCTAGAGGCTCCGCTCCCAGACCCCCGGGACAAACTTTTACCGCCATCCCTGTCACCTAATTCTTGAATCGTCAGTGCTTCAAGTTTTTACGACAACTATAGAAGATTATGCAAAATAATATGAAATGCTGGGATTTGTCTTATGAAGGGGGATTTGGGTAATGCGTTATCCCACTCAAAGGTGATCAGAAAATGCCAGATTTTAAGAATTTTTGGTTCAAATTTTCAAAAAAGTTTAAGACTTTGTCGGAATTTGATATTAAAACTGAATTTTTGAGCACTTTTAAGGTTACTTACAGCAGCGTCTGCTTGTATAAAAACAGGTTACTTTCACAGCATTTTAAACATTTTTAGGCCATGTTATCCCCCCACTTCTGGTCTTCCCCAACCCCCACTTTCTGCCCCCAGAGCAAACCCCCAAAATGTAAGCTAATACAGCAAGTCTTACACGTTGGCTGCATCTTACAGCCTATCAGCTAAAGCTTGTCTCAGGCTAGTTTCAGAGTCAAGACATTCATGCCTGAAGTACAGAGTCCAGCAAAGCAGTCACCGGCCGTCCTATTCCAGAGGGCGTAAAGGCGACTGTTCAGTCGGTCTGTCAATTCAAGGCTCCAGTTAATGATGGCATTTTCTTTCTCTGGCTCTAAAATCATAGCAAGAAGGAAATGACTGAAAAATTACCTGTTGAAAATTGATAAATCACTAAAACAGCCTGCTTGGGCATTCACGTTTTGAACTCAGTTCAGTATACAGCCTGCTGCTGCTATACTTGTGAGAGCAAAATACGAAAAGGAATCAATAAAAATAAATATAATAAAATAATGAATAGTAATCAATATGAGAAATGACTTCTGCAGATCAAACGTTTCTGTGGTAAGGTTTCGACTGCTCACTCTTATCGCCAATTTGTTGCGCGATTTGCTTTAGGGCTATGGGAACGCTGGGCTGGCAGATTTCCACCCCGTGCGATTCGATCAGAAGGCCGACCTGTTCCAGGCATTCTGAAAATAAAGAGATGAAACATGGAAAAATCAAAAAGAAAATTAAGAAAAACTAACTGAAATTTCATACGCTTACGTAGAGACTCACAATCCAACGAGGACGACAATCATAGTCGTATATTATTTACGTACCGTAACTAAATCTGAACACTGGTACGTATAAAAATGTATAACTTTTTCAGTCCGCGAATATGGGTTGCTCGGCGAAGCTGTGCCCATATTAGTTCGCCCACAGCCTAGTCCTCTTCTTTTTTTGAACCTAGCCCCATATTAAGCATTTTTAAGACTAGTCCTCTCTTAATTTTACAACCTCACCACTACCCATATTACTTTTTCATGCTCCAGGGGAGCATTTTTATTACTTGTCAACATAATTGATTAAAAATTTCTGCTGGCTGCTAGGCCCCAGCTTCAAAGCTGTCATTTGGAATTATGAAAAGAAAATATTAATCCTGGTCCATGGTGCAAGCTATAAGGCTGTAATTTGGCAATACAGAGGCCCTATAGGTATAGACATTTGTGCCAAAACGTAACAAATTCTGCCGAATGAAATTTTTTATGCCAACCTGAATCTTCAAAAATTTGCCAAGTCGCAATTTTTAAGTATATATCCCCAAAATAAAAAAGAATCAAATTATTAAATTCAAATTTTTTAGATATTTAAACTTTGCGTGGTCGAAAATCGCCCACATAAATGGGTGCGTTGTACAGCAAAACGGACACCGGAAATAAGCTGGGCGCACCAGAAAACCCCTATAGAGAAAGTTTTGAGAGGCCAAGTAGAGCCTAGTATTGGCCTCCAGGTAGCGGTTGCCGACATGACCCTCCAGACGGCAAAGTGGAACCAGCCCAGCAAAATGGACGAGTAGAACGGCAAAACGGACACCAGGAATGGGCGCACCAAAAAACCCCTATAGGCAAAGTTTTGAGAGGCCAAGTAGAGCCAAGTATGGGCCTCCAGGTAGCGGTTGCCGACATGAACCTCCAGATGGCAAAGTGGAACCAGCCCAGCTACTTGGGTCAGAAGGGCAGCAAAATTAATTGCGGGAATCGATTCTCCGTCCTCAAAAACCTTTGTATGCAAGATTTGAGGCCTTCCAGGTCGCAAAATAAGCGAAAAACTAAGAACAAAGTTGGACCCAAAATTCAGCAACTTTGGCAGGCCAGTACCCAAAAATTACGCGCCCGACAGGAAAATCATATAACAACTGAACGGCCCTGATATGTGTCCTATTCAGCCATATAAGCAGTATTGCCCCATATATAGCCCAGTCTGCCTTATTAAGGTGACATTGAAGCATACGTTTTGGCCATTTTAGCGTTTTGGCCGATTTGGCCCCCCCGCCAAAAATTTTTTCCGGCTCTGGGAGGCATAAAAACTAGCCTATCGGCTTATTTTTAATGCGTACTCCAAGAATATTTATGGTTTTCATAGGCAAAAATTTTTCTATCTGTAGTTATTAAAGCTACAAAACCCCCTTACCAGACGTCAAAGCGGAGAACCGGAAAAAACATCACTCTCGTAAGCCATTTCTGGCGCAACTTTTTAACGGAAAGTGGTATATACGGGGATGAAACTTCAGGAACATACTAAACTCGACACGTACAATTTTTTTGCGCACATAATATGCGCAGGATCTGCGCAGCCTTGTTTTACACGGTCATTCGACCATTTTCACTCATATTATAGGCGTCGCCACCGCGACCCCTATATGATAATTCACTGATCGACCAATTTTGTCATGAAGATGAAAAACAGCTATTACGAACGACTCGTATAAGAAAGTGTTTTCACTTTTCAGTTCAACCAAAAACCAGTCTAAACAGTTCAGTTCTATTAAACATCATTTTTTCTTTGTAACAGGAAAGGTGGGGACCTCCCTACCCCGCCCCAGCCACTTACCTAGATCAGAGGAAACATTGTGAGAACCAGCCCCAGACCTGGCCGACCAACAGGCCGGCCCCTCAGCCTGGGCCATGATGTCCGGCCAGCCAGCGCTAACTTCACACTAAAAAACAGTAACAACAAAACAGCGTACGTATTCACACAGAAAAGCTAACAGTGCCCCAAAAAGTGGGCCGGATCCAAAAACCATTGGATGTCAAAGAAGTATTCAAAAATTGTCAAAATCGTTTCGCACAACTGCTAACAGCCCAAAATCCTACTGCTTTGCATTTAAACAATATTAAAATTCCACGGGTGTGGTTCCAATCCTTTCTGTCCCTTCTATTATTAATTTCCTTCGATCATTCCTAAAACAACTTGTCCTTTTATGCCAAAAATTACACATAAAGAAATAATGAAAAACGCCTGCCTGCAGTCACTAAGGCCGTACCCTTAGTCCGAACCGGAGAGAGCAAATGGGCGCTGTGAGCGCTCTTACCCAGAGCGAACTAATCTCTGGAGCTCCTGCCTGGTTGTCCAAAGAGGACAGCCAGCTCGGCTCTATCTGTGCTGCAGCATAGCCAGAGAAGGTTTTATCAAAACCTCTCTGACTGTGCTATGCACAGAAAGAGGACTGCAGTGGCCAGCGGAAAGAGGACTGCATTGGCTGTCCTTCTTGGACAACCAGGCAGGAGCTCCAGAGATTAGTTCTCTCTGGGTAAGAGCGCTCACAGCGCCCATTGGCTCTCTCCTGTTCGGACTAAGGCTACGGCCTTAGTGACTGCAGGCAGGCGTTTTTCATTATTTCTTTATGATTAATGCCATGTATCCTTCGTGGATCCGCCTGCTGGCCAGCGTTGACTTCATTTTCTTGACGTAAATACCAAAAATTACAGTAAACCTATGCACACAGAGGAGACTCAAGAGCTCGAGAGCAACTTTATGAAACTGGTATCACTGGCGGATCCAGGAGTTTGTGATGGCGGTGGCGGTAAATTTTTCCCACCGGGGGTCTGAGGCTTATAAGAAATGTTTTGTTTTTGCAATAAAATTGGCCTTCGGATCTTTAATTCTTTTCATTTTGAAGAACTGAGAAAATTTTTTGAAGTACACGCTTTGAACTACGCATTTTTAGGCAAAAACAGTAATTTTCTCCGAAAAACCGGACGCATTTTAAGCTTTTTCGTCACAAATGCAATAAATATGCCGCTAAAAAGTAAAAAATTCGCGTCACAGGCGCGAAATATTTTAAAAATTTGCTTCTTTCCCCTTAATTTTTCCTACTTTCGAACCGCGACGGGAGGGCCCCCCCCGGTCCGCCCCTGACTGGTGTGACCAATTTACCTCAGCCAATTTCGGCTCCGACTGACACTTTCTTCGAGTCTGAACAATAAACTGCAGGGTGGCCATTCTGTTCCCAGACTGTTTGGCGCCAACACGGGAGCTAGGCTGGGCAGCGTGTCAATGCTGTGCGCCGCCGCGCAGCCCACCAGCCATCGCACCATCTCACCACGCGACCAGGGCGGGGAACCGATCGTCATTTCAAGGACCTACAACAAAACAACAAAACCTCACAAATTCCAATTCCATAGAATTTGAATTTCCCAATTCAAAGTTAGTTTCTAAATAAAAAATCAACTTCACACTGGTGGTACACACACGAAAGCGTTTCTTGTACTCTCTCTAAGCTCCAAACATTATACACAACATCACACATTTCACACACATTATTCACTTTTCACCCCTGGATTTATCAAATTATTGTTTGATTTATTTGATATATTTATTATTTTTCAAAAAACTTCGAAATAAAGCAGAGACAGAGCTGTACAAAAACCACGGGAAGAAGCTAAAATTTCAGAACCCCCCCTCCAAACCCCGCCCCAAAACCCCACCCCCTTTCGAGATCATACCTGAAGTCCAAGTTCTATAGCCGTAGTCATCAGATGATGCTGTGCCGTGGAATTGTCCGCCTGCTGCGAAGCGTTCCTGTAGACTTCCTGGGCCAGCCGGTAGACAAGGGTGGAACTCATCACATGCGTCTGAATACAGGTCAGCACACTGCTCAGACGAAACACTGAGTCTACAACAAAAACAACAAAAAAGTAAAGTATACACAAAAGTTTTTAAAAAAAATTCAAAGAAAAAGGTTAACCACTCATAGCACTGCAGTCACTAATGTGCAAAGCCCTTAGTCCGAAACAGGAGAGAGCCAAACGGGCGCGGCGAAGCAATTATAGGGGGGCGCGAGAGCGACCCCCTATAATATGGGTGTAAAATGCGCCTTTCAAAATACTCGGCCGGCTGCACCTAACGAATTCCGGAAAGGGGAGATTCGGTGGGGAGATTTCAGATGGTCTGAAATTTTGGCGGGAAAATTAGCGAAGGACCAGAAAAAGCAAGAAAAACGCCTGTATACTACGAAATTGTATAGAATTGACCACTATTTATAGATAGGAGCATTCCTAGGACTCCTACTTACCAAAATCTCTATGGACAACTGATAATTTAAGCTGGTTTACACAAAATTTAATGCTGATAAATTTAAATAAATTTAATGCTGATATGCTTTAATCTAATTTAATTTAATCCACCTTGAATTATCAACTTCTCAGTTTTAAAGAATCGTAAGAACCTAATTGTTCATGCAAAAACTTAATGTCAGCATTCTGCCTAACAATTACGTAGTGAAAATGTGCCCAATAGCAAAATTACTGTTGAATCCATTTGTGAATTGTATTTGATTGTATTGATTTGTATGGTATATGTATTTGAACGAATTAAATATACTGGGATTGCCTTGCGAGTCTCTGAGCTGGGTATAGTGATAATAATCTAGAAACCAGCCCAAATAATCAACAAATTTTTAAATGCAAACCCAGCTTTGCGTCAACATTTTCCTGTCACAGGACTGGTTGGTTGCCCCTGTTTTTTTCTTAATACAAAAACAGATAAAAATGATTGGCTTACATTGTGTTATGGGGATGGGGAGACTTGAAGTTGATCACTGCAGTAAATGTGAATATTGCGTATTTGGCCATGTTTGTTTTGTGTAGTTGTATCGTTGCAGCCTGTGATTCGCTCCTTACCGACGACGTTCCTTACCTACCTACCAACACACGCTTTTAATTTGCACAAAAAGCAATATACAAAACCGAGACAACAAGGCAAAACAATAAAACGGAATGTATTTACAGAAGTTACAGAAAACCACGTAGAAACTCAGGAGCAAACATTGCTAATTCGGACAATTCAAGCACATTTTCAATGCAGTACACATTCAAGTCACCAATGAGTCACATACCGCTACAAATAAGTGCAGCACCACAGAGCAGTAGCTGTCGTGCGACATGCTCTATGATGGAGACAGATTTGTACCGGCTTTCTCAATAGCAGCTTATGCTATCATCACTACATTTCTAAATTTGCGCATATAAAAAGAAGTGATAAAAATAAAACCAACGAGTATGTATGTATGTATACAACCACAAAAAACCAAACCAGAACCAAATGAATACAGTATAACGAACAGCGCAGTGCAAACAGTATATCAACAGGTAAACATGTACATGCAGATACATAAATTAAAAAATGTAGCCCATGAGATTAATGCCGAGTGCAGACTATTAAATTAGCATAATCTACAAATCGTACTATGCCCTATAAAACATTTCATACTATTTGTTAGTAAAAATACTATTTATTAGTGTTACGTTCTAGCTATCACAAATCAGTAACATACCGCTGCAAATAGTACAGCACCACAGAGCAGTAGCTGTCGTGCGACATGCTCTTTGATGAAGACAGATTTGTATCGGCTATGCTATGTCTACGCTACCATCAATACATTTCTAAGTGCATGTGTGTGTACAAATGCGTCCAAGAAAGAACAGCAAATACAAAACCAAAGAGTAAACAACACACATTAATGAAACCAAAAACAAATGAATAAATTGTACGCACAGAGCAAAAGACACAATAAAGTCGTAAACATGTACATCCAGATACATCAGTTAAAAATGCAGTCCACGATTATGCCGAGTCAAGATTATTCAAGTTTCGCTTAAATTTACAATTCTTACTATGTTGAAACTGGAGTCTAACCTATAAATACTGTTTATTATGATTACATTGTAGCTTATCAGAAATCAGTAACATACCGTTACAAATACTACAGCATCATAGAGCAGTAGCTGTCGTGCGACATGCTCTTTGATGCAGACAGATTTGTACCGGCATCCTCACTAGCAGCTTATGCTGTCATCAATACATTTCCAGTGCATGTGTGTGATAAAATTATACGCCCACATAAGAACTGCATATACAAAACCAAATAGCAAACAACACAAACTGTTAAACATCGAAACAAATTAATAATGTTAAACACAGAAACAAATTAATAAATTGAACGCACAGAGCAGTACAGAAACAAAGTCGTAAACATGTATATACATGTAGACACATCAGTTTAAATGCAGTCCTCGATTAAGCCGAGTCAAAATTATTCAAGTTTTGAATTTACAATTAATACTATGTTGAAACTGGAGTCTAACCTGTAAATACTGTTTATTATGATTACATTGTAGCTTATCAGAAATCAGTAACATACCGTTACAAATACTACAGCACCACAGAGCAGTAGCTGTCGTGCGACATGCTCTATGATGCAGACAGATTTGTACCGGCTTTCTCAATAGCAGCTTATGCTATCATCACTACATTTCTAAATTTGCGCATGTGTGTAAAAAGAAGATATAAAAAGAAATGATAAATATAAAACCAACGAGTATGTATGTATACAACAACAAAAAACCAAACCAGAACCAAATGAATAGTGTAACGAACAGCGCAGTGCAAACAGTATATCAACAGGTAAACATGTATATACATGCAGATACATAAATTTAAAAATGTAGCCCATGAGATTAATGCCGAGTGCAGACTATTAAATTAGCATAATTTACAAATCGTACTATGCCCTATAAAACATTTCATACTATTTGTTAGTAAAAATACTATTTATTAGTGTTACGTTCTAGCTATCACAAATCAGTAACATACCGCTGCAAATAGTACAGCACCACAGAGCAGTAGCTGTCGTGCGACATGCTCTTTGATGAAGACAGATTTGTATCGGCTATGCTATGTCTACGCTACCATCAATACATTTCTAAGTGCATGTGTGTGTACAAATGCGTCCAAGAAAGAACAGCATATACAAAACCAAAGAGTAAACAACACACATTAATGAAACCAAAAACAAATGAATAAATTGTACGCACAGAGCAAAAGACACAATAAAGTCGTAAACATGTACATCCAGATACATCAGTTAAAAATGCAGTCCACGATTATGCCGAGCCAAGATTATTCAAGTTTCGCTTAAATTTACAATTCTTACTATGTTGAAACTGGAGTCTAACCTATAAATACTGTTTATTATGATTACATTGTAGCTTATCAGAAATCAGTAACATACCGTTACAAATACTACAGCATCATAGAGCAGTAGCTGTCGTGCGACATGCTCTTTGATGCAGACAGATTTGTACCGGCATCCTCACTAGCAGCTTATGCTGTCATCAATACATTTCCAGTGCATGTGTGTGATAAAATTATACGCCCACATAAGAACTGCATATACAAAACCAAATAGCAAACAACACAAACTGTTAAACATCGAAACAAATTAATAATGTTAAACACAGAAACAAATTAATAAATTGAACGCACAGAGCAGTACAGAAACAAAGTCGTAAACATGTATATACATGTAGACACATCAGTTTAAATGCAGTCCTCGATTAAGCCGAGTCAAAATAAAGAATAGGAAAAAAAAAAAAAAAAAATAAAGGACAAGAAAATTTTAAAAAGCTCCAATTCTTGACATAAAATTTTGGTTTACGCTGAAAACACAGTTTAGGGTGTTGTTCGTAATTCCCATGAATAACTAAACATATATAAAAAACCTTAAATATAACCTTAATTCTAACAATTTTTCGATTTTTTTTGAAAATTGGTCAAAAATTGAAAAAGATTTGGGAAATTGAAGTTGTTTGATTTTTGGGGGGGGGTTTACGCATGAAAACACAGTTTAAGATGAAACATGAAACTTAAGATATTGCGCAGCATATTTGAAAATACTTTGAAAATGTTGCGAGAGCTGTCATTCCACCGCCCATTGCTGCTCCCCCCTCCCCAACTGCGCGAACAGGGACCGATGCGACGGACCCAACAGTGCGAAGATGGAATAAATTTATGGTACGCCCTGTGTAGAATGACCTTGCCCATGTAGGACACTTTTGCAGCTTTGGGAGGAAAATTGAAATTTCAGTATAGCGCTTCTTTAATCAGCAGAAACATGTGGCGCCAGCCTCCCTCACCCGCCCCCAGTACAAGTACGTAAGAGACTGCAATATTCTGGACCATGGACCATGTATAATTGTACCTGCATACTTGAGCGTCAACTTGAGCTCACGAATCAGACGTAAATCTCGATCCAGTTTCAATTACCGCATCAATGAGAATGGCTTCTCGAGTTTTCGGACAAGCCAACAGATAGGTGTAAGTACAAGAAAAGCTTTCAAACAGCTAAAAATATATACATGACATATAGATACACACATAACGCACCCAGGAAGCGTGAACGGACAACAGCATAATAGGTCGGAACATAACTCTTTTAGGCGCGGCCTTTTCCACTAGGACTGATGAGCATGGTTTTTTCAGGCCATAGCTTTAGGCCAAGGCCTAAATTTATGAGTCGATGGTCTAAAGAATTTTGGGCGTTGAGGCCATTTGGCCTAAATTAAAACCCAGTTAAATTGTTTAGTATTCGACGGCGGAACTTTTGATATATCACATGCCCCGAGGGACCCCCCTCAGCTCTGGGACCAGGAGGATCCCCCACACACCCCCCAAATTCAAAAATTTCGGAGGTCAAATTTTGATTTTGACCCCGGGGACCGGAAATTTTGCGATTCCCAAGCCGGGGCGCGTGCAACAAACGAATTCGAACCGTTTTTGGGCCGCACCAGGGCCGAGACCACAAACCCAGGTCCCAGAATTGTCGATTTTGACGCTTTCTGAACAAAAACCCAAAATGCTAATTTCTCCCCCAATTTTCAACCAAATTGACCCAAGCTGGGGCAGTTTGTTCAGTTTTCGACGGCGGATCTTTTGCTATATCACATGCCCCGGGGGACCCCCACAGGTCTGGGACTAGGGGGACCCCCCACACCTCCCCAAAATTCCAAAATCTCGGAGGTCAAATTTTGATTTTGACTCCGGGGACCGGAAATTTTGCGATTCCCAAGCCGGGGCGCGTGCAACAAACGAATTCGAACCGTTTTTGGGCCGCACCAGGGCCGAGACCACCCACCCAGGGCCCAGAATTGTCGATTTTGACGCTTTCTGAACAAAAACCCAAAATGCTAATTTCTCCCCCAATTTTCAACCAAATTGACCCAAGCCCGGGCTGTTTGTTCAGTTTTCGACGGCGGATCTTTTGCTATATCACATGCCCCGGGGGACCCCCACAGGTCTGGGACTAGGGGGACCCCCCACACCTCCCCAAAATTCCAAAATCTCGGGGGTCAAATTTTGATTTTGACTCCGGGGACCGGAAATTTTGCGATTCCCAAGCCGGGGCGCGTGCAACAAACGAATTCGAACCGTTTTTGGGCCGCACCAGGGCCGAGACCACCCACCCAGGGCCCAGAATTGTCGATTTTGACGCTTTCTGAACAAAAACCCAAAATGCTAATTTCTCCCCCAATTTTCAACCAAATTGACCCAAGCCCGGGCTGTTTGTTCAGTTTTCGACGGCGGATCTTTTGCTATATCACATGCCCCGGGGGACCCCCCACAGGCCTGGGACTAGGGGGACCCCCCACACCTCCCCAAAATTCCAAAATCTCGGGGGTCAAATTTTGATTTTGACTCCGGGGACCAGAAATTTTGCGATTCCCAAGCCGGGGCGCTTGCAACAAACGAATTCGAACCGTTTTTGGGCCGCACCAGGGCCGAGACCACCCACCCAGGGCCCAGAATTGTCGATTTTGACGCTTTCTGAACAAAAACCCAAAATGCTAATTTCTCCCCCAATTTTCAACCAAATTGACCCAAGCCCGGGCTGTTTGTTCAGTTTTCGACGGCGGATCTTTTGCTATATCACATGCCCCGGGGGACCCCCCACAGGTCTGGGACTAGGGGGATCCCCCACACCTCCCCAAAATTCCAAAATCTCGGGGGTCAAATTTTGATTTTGACCCCGGGGAACGGAAATTTTGCGATTCCCAAGTCGGGGTGCGTGCAACAAACGAATTAGAACCGTTTTTGGGCCGCACCAGGGCCGAGACCACCCAACCAGGGCCAAAAATGGTCGATTTTGACGCTTTCTGAACAAAAACCAAAAATGCTAATTTCTCCCCCAATTTTCAACCAAATTGACCCAAGCTGGGGCAGTTTGTTCAGTTTTGGACGGCGGATCTTTTGCTATATCACATGCCCCGGGGGACCCCCCACAGGTCTGGGACTAGGGGGATCCCCCACACCCAGGGGCGTATCCAGGGGGATGGTCCAGGGGGTCCGGACCCACCCCTTTTTGAGCCCTGACCCCCCCTCATCTTCAGTGGCAGGTGATCATTTTTCACTAAACTATTGAAAAGCAAATAAAAATAGACATTTCGCGCCTGCGGCGAGATTAGTGTGTTCTTTTACATTATTCTGAACTTAAACGTGTATATATAAATCAAAATTCAAACATTTATTGGAACAGGTTATTTCAAATTCAGAAATAGTGAGTCATAAACGTTTCTACCTACATCTAAAGCAGGAAGATTCAGTCTAGTTTTCTTGGTCAAAAATCGTTTGTTTGCATCGTTTGCAGAAATGAACAATAGTTTTGACGACGAAAGAAAATAAAACTAACAATAAAAATAACGAAAGAATGACCAAGCAAATTACTATACAGTAATTTACGTAACGTAAACTATACAGTAATTTGGTTAGGCTGGGGCTGGACTACGGGCGCCAGTAGCGAGTTGTAAACTAAATTTCCAAGTTGTTCTTGACATTTTAAATACTTTCTAAAAAGTCTGGAAAAAAATCCGGATATATAAAACCTGGAAAAATTATGGACAACTAAATTTCCAAAGTTTTTCCGGACATTTTCCAGACTTTTTCCAGAAATTTTTCAAATCTGAAAAATAACCTAGAAAAAGTCTGGGAAAATCTGGAAAACTATTTATGTATATATATATATATATATATATATATATATATATATATATATATATATATATATATACAAATTTCCCAAGTTTTTCCGGACATTTTCCAGAAATCTTCCAGATCTGGAAAATACCTGGAAAACGTCTGAAAAATGTCTGGATAAACCATGGAAAATTTTATCCAGACAATTTTTCAGATGTTTTCAACAATATATATTAAAAAATCCTGGGAAAACTCCAGAAAATTATGTATATACTTTACTATTACTTTACTACTTATATACTTACATAAATACACATATACGTATGTATATACACACACACGCACACACACACAAACACATATATACTTAATGTATTTACGTAAATACGTATATATTATATGTATATATATATATTTATGCTACATGACGCAGTCTGTCAGGCAGAGAGTCCCTGGTATATTTTTTTAAATACACAAATATTATATACGTATATACCATGAGCGTACGTTACACAGGGTGCACCAATACATATATACGTATATACATGTATATATACGTACATATATAGCAAGCTTAAATCCCTACAAATTTTCCCTTCAGACTGCTTTGGGCAGTTTCTTGACAGCGATAATGGCATGTACTACGTAGAGGAAAGCAGCAATATACATACATACATATATATATATATATATATATATATATCTATATATATATATATATAATTGCATTTATATATACGTACTATTTTTACGTACTATTTGTATTACGTACTATATATACGTACTATACGTTTATTAGAGCTGTTTCTGAATAAGATTGCATCAGTTATGTATATACTCAGTTCAATGCATTTTCCGTTAACGGTAAATGGAATTCCGTTAACGGAATTCCAAATTTAAAAAATTTATATATATTCTTGTTTCGTATAGGTACGTATTAAAATGTAAGTACGCATAAGTGTATATAGAGTATATACGTAATTTAGCTATAAAATAATAATACGTATAAACCATAATAATCACATGAACCATTTTAATCAGTCCACTATTTTTAAAACATTTTCCGTCAACGGAAATTGGAATTCCGTTAACGGAATTCCTCTTTAAAAGACGTTTGAATTTCGAGTAGACTGTTATACGTTGTATTGAGGGACCGTATAATAAAGAATTTCATCTGAGGCGTATATGTACCACGCATTGCGTACATATATATACGTACATACATATACATCAGTATCTAAGTACGTACGTATATATACATATATTATTATGTGTCAGATGGGCATCGAACAAATGTCCCGGGAACAGTATACGGGAGGAACGAAAAAAAACTGACATTATACGTAAGATTCTAGGATCTTGTCATCCTACAGCAGAAAAGTCTCCAAAAATGAAATAAATCTAAAATGAAGGGTTTTTTGGCAATTTTTGGCAACACCCCCACTTCTCGAGCCGAACACCAGGCTCCCAAAATTTTTCGCCCAAGCACAACCAACCCCCACAGCCCAGCACCATAGATTTTTTAGCTCAAAAAGTTTTGCAAACTTGTGCTAAAAATAGTTATTTTTTGAGAATATTGTTTATATTCCTCAAATTTTTGTTTAAAATCATTTTAAAACGTTATAGGACCGCGTTAACTTCTAAAAACTAGCCTAAATTTGAAGTAAAACGGCTAAAATACACAGAATTGTGATTATGACCATATTTTGGAATTCTTGAGGTCTCAACCGTGGGGGGGGTAGTTTCCTCAAGCTTTCGTGGGTCCCCAGCCTAATTTAAAAATTTAATTACCACCCCAAGACAAAAGTTCCAGGCAAACTATGACTAAAATGCCTGCAACATTAAACACACGTTACTTATTTTGAAGAAAAATTGACTAAAATATATACTGTTTTTTGCATTTTTCGGCCATTTTCAAATGTACCGAGTTCCCAAAATTTCCCAAAGTCCCGCCAAAATTGTCGACCAACGTTACCACCTCCCAGCCTTTTTTACTTTTCCTCCCTCCACTTTTACCAACCCGCAGCACCTTTTGAGCCAGGGGGGTTCTCCCCATTAGGTTTCGGGAGTCGCCAACCAAATTTCCCAAGTTTATATACCCCCTCCACCATAGGTGTATATACCTTGAGAAAACGTTGGGGGAGGGGGTAGCCGAAATTAGGGTAGGTGGGGTCAGCCGTTTTGAGGTGGGTGGGGTCCGGAAAAATCGAATTTGGGGGGGTAAGAAATTTTTGGTCAAACATTTAGAAAAAATTCGCAAATTTGCTAAAAAAGCATTTCTTTTGAAAAAAGCTAAAAAACAGTATTTCTTCAGTTTTGCTCATTTGTTCGAAAAAACTTTGATTTTTTCCAAAAAATGTCGAATTTTTACTAATTTTGAGGCAAAATTTTCAAAATTTTGAGGGTGGGCTCTGGCAAATTTAGGTGGGTGGGGTCTGGGATTTGGCCATTTGCAGTCCTCGTGCGCACCTATTTTAGAAAAGTGGGAATAAAAGTAGGAATTTTCCTTAAAAAAGTAGGAAAAGTATATAGGAACAAAAAGCAGGAATTTCGCAAAAAAGTAGGAAGTTTTCAAAAAACGTAGGAGTTTTAACATAGTAAATTGTTGAGCGCTGCCTAAGCCTAGTTAGTTATAGTTAGTTAGCATATATAGCAAGGTTCCAGGGGCGCACATAAGGGGGGGGCGGGGGGGGGGGGGGGGCGCCCCCCCCCTGAAACCAGATGTAAAGGGAAATTTTTATTGTCCGCGCGTAGCGCGGACGTAAAATTTTAAAAATTTTCGCGCCTTCGGCGCGAAATTTACCTCACTTTTGCTTAATTTACCCTTATTTCAGCGTTTTAAACCTTTCAATAGCAACTTTTTAAACTTTTTCAAAGAATTTCGCGCCTTCGGCGCGAAATTTTTCCTATTTTTGCTGAATTTACGCTTATTTTTGTATTTTGAACGTTGTCCAAAATTTTTCAACTCTGGGGGGCGATGCCCCAGACCCCCCCCAATTTTTCTGAGGTCCGCCCCCCTGAAAAAAGTTCCTATGTGCGCCACTGCAAGGTTCACAAAAAAAAATCTAAAATCGAATTTTTGCTGGCAATTTCGCAAATGAAGTCCGATCGAAAAACTTTTGGTACGTGTGGAACGGTAGTGACCCCCTCTACATATGGTGCAAATTTCATGCCGGTAGCCCTCCTGTAGCGTGAGTAATAAAAAATTTTTGTGATTTTTTTTGTGAACGAATGCACAAAAAAATCACTCGTTCACAAAAAAAAATCACCACCGGATCTGATCTCAGCATATAGCTAGGAAATTTTTCTTTTCATGCATAAATAGAGCATAGTCCATAGCGTTATTATGTAAAAAAATTTGGACCCCCAAGTTTTTTTTGCACAGGCTGACTTCGAATTTTGGTTCTCGGCCCCCGGGTCCAAAGTGGCTACCCAGGCCAATGTGCTTGACCTTTATTATTGATACCAGGAAGCTAGGAATCCACTTATTTTGTGTTCTATTGCTCTAGTAAGCACAGAACAAACAATTTGGCGGAGTAATTTCGTATCTGGAATGGTCACGTGACTTGGCCTAGGGTCACGTGACCTGGGTCGGGGTCACGTGACTGACCAAAAATTTTATTTCAAGGTCCCAGAAGCCTAAAAACTCGCCTATATAGGTTTTTCGGTGCGTAGAATTCAAATTTGGCATCAGTTTTTAGGTAGCTTTTGCCCAGATAGGTGATCCTGACCACGCCCTGGGTCCGGAGGGTCCGGGCCGGGTCCATCGGCCAGACCGTCTGCCAGAAGGGGGTTGAGGTACCTAAAACATGCTCTATATAGGTTTTCCGGGTGGCTGAGCTCGAATTTGGCATTAGTTTTACCCTAGCGGTTGTCCCAGAGGCATTTTACAAAAAGTTGATAGTGATTTTTCTTTTGTGAACTTGTTCACAAAAAAAATCACCCACCAGTGGCGAACCCAGAGGACGTGGCAGGGAATCCAATATATGGTTGGATAGCTTAGAGTTAGGACATGTCACATGCATAATATGGGGTACCTGCGCAAAGTCCATAGTGAGTACCAGCAAAAATTTCAATTTTGGTCCGGAGTTGTCCGAGGGTCCGATTTTGGGTGGGTCGACTATTTTGGGCACCCTAGTCGGAGGAGTTGAGCCTCGGCAGCCAAACTTACATATGTTGGGGTTGGGACTTGTGGCTATTACCATGCAAAAAATTTTCCGGCTGCGGCTTGTTGTTAGCCGTCTAGGTGGGTGATTTTTTTTGTGAATTTTCGGGGTGATTTTTTTTTGTGAACCTTGCTATATATACCTATTCTATTCTATTCTAGAAACCCCAGATCTATGCACATTCACGTTTCATGAAAAACGGTAAAGGCATGAAAGCAATTGATTTCTATGTGATGGGGATGCAGTTCCTCCCTGGCCGAAAAAAACCGGGTATATAGACCCCTCTGCAAGAAGAAAAAAGTTAGCCCTCACAGCCAGAAGAGAAAGGGGGGAGACTTTTTCTACAAAAAATTGTACATTTTAAGCAAACTAGTGTTAATAGTTTCTCAAAAATAGAAACAATTGTTTAGAATCATTTTTACTTTTTTTACCAAAAAATTTTAAAAATCCACAATGTTCGCTATTTTTGAGATATATAAAATTTCGAAAATTTGGTGTTTATATTTCATAAACAGACACCTGAGTTGGGGTATAGCTCTCCCCCGCTCAGAATCGGACCCATGTATATGTATGTATGTCCACTCCGTAAGGTGCAAATTCTTTGAAAAATCATTGCACATCATTTGAAAAATGTATTTCTGATAATTCTTCGTACAAATAAGTCTATTAAATTCTCAAAATTAACAATAGTCAAGCGGGAAAAAACCCACTTTTCAGATTTTTGGGCAGAACTTTTTACTGGTTTGAGATATTGAAATACTGACTATACTGGCTGCTAGGCCTAGTCGTAAGCTTTCCTATGATCTATAGAACACCTCTCTAGGGTGCGCCGTTGGTGAGAAAAATTGTCCCAAACTGGCGGGAAAAAACCCAATGCGGGAAGAAACCCATATGCGGGAAAAAACCCACCCGAAAATTTTTTGGCAAGTTCCCAGGAGCATTTCTAACCGTTCCAAATGAAAGAGCGGGTTGTTTTTAGTACAACTGCATCAAAATATATTAGCTTTTGTTGAAAAATTGAGGTCATAGTGACTTTTGAAAATTTGGTATGCTTAACACATTATATATATATATATATATATATATATATGTATATATATATATATATATATATATGTATATATATACAAGTAACAAAAATGCTCCGCACAAAAGGGGATAATATGTGTGTTGGGCCTATGTCTGTCGTTTAAATTCCGGTTGAGAAAGCAAGTATATAAAACCGACACAGCAAGTTTGGGTGGGTGGTTCTCAGGGTTGGGCGAGACCGAGATTTTGCCGAGACCGAGACCGAGAACGAGACCGAGACCAAGGTACCGAGACCGAGACCGAGACCGAGACTGGCCAAGTCTCGGCTTTTGGGCGAGACCGAGACCGAGACCGAGACTAGCAATTTTTAGCTTAAAATTAGTTTCAACCATTTTTTGAGGCTTAGATCTAGTATTAGGGGCTTTAACACATAAACATATGGTTTTCGCACCTCGTTAGTTAATTTTCACAACATTGATTTAAAATTTTCGCCAAAATTAGATATTTTCAAAAAATTTCCGGTCTCGGTCCGAGACCGAGACTTTTGGGTGAGCGAGACCGAGACCGAGACCGAGACTGGCCAAGTCTCGGCTTTTGGGCGAGACCGAGACCGAGACCGAGACTCCCAACCCTGGTGGTTCTATGACAAAGGTTGCTCAGTTCGATGCGGGCTTTCATTTGGTACCAAATTTGACCACTTTTGAAAATTTTAATTTTGGACCCAAAATCGCCTAAGTCCCCACCCCACCCCACCACAGGCCTCTACAGCCACTTTAGATACGCACTTCTATGACAAAAGTTGCTCAGTTCGATGCGGGCTTTCATTTGGTACCAAATTTGACCACTTTTGAAAATTTTAATTTTTGACCCAAAATCGCCTAAGTCCCCACCCCTGGGTTTTCTTTAGTGGGGGGGGTGGGGGAGCCCCCCCCCACTTTTCGGGTTCCCCCCCCCACTCGTTCCCTCCCCCACTTTTTTGGGCTTCCCCACCCCACTCACCCTAAGGTACCCAGAAAATGCCAAATTTTTAGGAATTTTGGTCAAAATTTTCAAAAATTTTCCGGCTTCGCCGGAATTTTTTGGTCAAAAATGGTCTATTTTGGTACTCAAACTCAATTTTTGAGCACTTTTCAGCATAGTTATAGCAGTATATGTAGAAAACAGGCTATTTTCACTGCATTTTTAACATTTTCAGGTCACTTTGGATCCCCCCCCCACTTTTGGTCTTCCCCCCCACTAGTGGGGGGATTCCCCCCCCCACTTTTTTTCGCCTAGAGAAAACCCAGCACCCCACCCCACCACAGGCCTCTACAGCCACTTTGGGTACGCAGTTCTATGACAAAAGTTGCTCGGCTCACTTAGGGCTTTCATTTGAAACCAAATTTGACAACACTTTTGAAAAATTTTATTTTTGACCACTTGACCCCCTACCCGATTTACCCTTCAAACGGCAAAGTGGAGCCAGTCCAGCAAAATGGGTGGGTCGGACGGCAAAACGGACTCCGGGAATGAGCTGCGCGCACCAGAAAACCTCTATGGACAAAGTTTTGAGAGGCCATGCACAGTCCTATATGGTGTTCTTGTAAGTCGGTACCGACTTGACCCTCCCGGCAGCAAAGTGGAACCAACCCAGCAAAATAGGTGGGTCGGACGGCAAAACGGACACCGGAAATGAGCTGGGCGCACCAGAAAACCCCTATGGACAAAGTTTTGAGAGGCTATGCACAGTCCTATATGGTGTTCTTGTAACTAAGTCGGTACCGACTTCGCCCTCCCGACAGCAAAGTGGAACCAGCCCAGCAAAATGGGTGGGTCGGACGGCAAAACGGACACCGGAAATGAGCTGGGCGCACCAGAAAACCCCTATAGACAAAGTTTTGAGAGGCCAGGTAACGCCTACTATGGACCTCCAGGAAGCGGTGTCCGACTTGACCCTCCCGACGGCAAAGTGCCACTGACAAAAATTGAGTAAAAATCTCCGGCGAAGCCGGAAAATTTTTGAAAATTTTTGAAAATTTGGCCTTCTGAGCGATTTTTTCAGGGCAAAATTTGGTACCAAAACGGGCACCCACTTTTTGGGAGGGGGGCGATTTTTGGGGGGGGACGATTTTTTTGGGGGGGGAAGGGTGTTTATGGGGGCCCCCCCACCCCCGCCCCCACTAGAATAAGCCCAGAAGTGGAACCAGCCCAGCAATATGGGTGGGTCCGACGGCAAAACTGCTTACGGGAATCAATTCGCCGTGCCAGAAAACCTTTGTATGAAAGAATTGAGCTTTCTAAGTTGAATACACAGCGAGAAATTTCGATTTTTCATTTTTCGAATTTTCACCATTTTTGACCGGCCACTGTGGTCGCATGGGAAGTGATAGAGAAACGAGACTTAGCTATTTAGTTAGTTCAATATATGTAGTTTCTGAATATAAAAAGAAATCGGCTCCAGCTCTTAACGTTCGAGCTGCGCAGCGACCACAAAAATGGTCATTTTTCGCTCTGAGCCGACTTTGCGGCGCCGCTGCGGCGCTGTGGCGCACCTGCGGCGCAAAAAAAGTAGCGATTCTTAAATGGCGCATGGGGTACTACCAGACCCTATATATACCCCTTTAGGTCCGGCCTCCGCTGCAGATTACGTGAAAGAGGCGGAAAGTCAGGACAATACGACCATTAAATAGGAGAAACCGGAAAAAAACATCGCCGCCATATATAACCGGTCCGGGGCGCAACTTTTTAACGGAAAGTGATACAGGGCTGAAACTTCACAGACATACTAAACTCGATGTGCTCTACAATTTGCGCATGAAATCTGCGCAGGATCTGCGCAGGATTTTGCACAGCCTCTGCGCAGCTTATTTTACGGTGTCTCCAGGGACTTTTGACACATATTATAGGGGTCGCTGCCGCGACCCCTATGATAAGGCAAATTTTGGAAATTTTTAAAATTGCTTATTTTCGACAGTTTAAGCATCCTATCGTATAGAAAACGTGTTTTTCTTGTATTTAGAGCAAAACTAGACCCATTTTAAGGCAAAAATAAGCATTTTTGGACAAATTGAAATTTTGGCTTAAAATGGCACCATGTCCGATTTTGATCCCCTGGACCCTCTCATAACAAATCGAACCCAGGTAAAACCTATACCAATTTAATCTATAGGCCCTATTAAACAAATGTATGTATTAGTTTGACCTTTCCTGCTAATGGTTAGAAAAATATTCAATTTTGAAAAGTGGGTTTTTCCCCGCCAACTCTAGGTCACCCCCAGAGGTCGCACCGCAGGGGTTAGAGCAGTGTGGCATATATCATCATTATGCGCAACAGATGCCCTACACATGCATACAATCCGCTTTCGTCTAAGTCTTTCCAGTAGTTCAGGGTGGCCAGGCAAAGTTTGCCAAATTTCGGTACTTGGACGGACCAAAATTTTCGAAAATTTCAAAGTCCCAAAAAATTTGCTGGGAAGCAGTGGGAGCGACAATAATACACCCTCCAGGGTTATTTGGGTTATTTTGGATGCTCTTCAAGGTAGGCTATTAAAATCCTAGATAGCTCATACCGGTAAGCCCACACTGGGGGTGGGTTTTTCCCCGCATTGGCGAGTGGGTTTTTTCCCGCTTGACTATACCTTCTCGTGCCCCATAAACAGGACTAGGGGCAAAAACCCTCATCCACATCTGACATCACCCTACCCGCTTCACCATAGGTGTAATTGGGGGGAGGTTTGGGGGGGGTAACCCCCCAGCCATTTTTACAAACCACCCCCAAAAATTTTTGGGGGCCCCCGCCCCCCCCCCAACTGGGGGGGGGGGGTAGTCGCGCCGAAGGCGCGAAAAATTTACCAAAAATCGGGTATTTTTAGGGTAAATTTTGCAAAATTTTTCAAAAATGTCCAAATTTTTGGCTTAAACTGTTCATTATTGCGTGAAATACACGTTTTCAAAAGTTTTATGGACTTTCTGACTCAATATTGACCTTATTTTAGACTTAGAAACATGTTGGCAATCAAGTTTTCGAGTTTAAAACCCAAGTCTAATGTCAAAATTACTTCATAGTTGAATGTGTTTTGGCATTAGCAATGGCTGAAAATGCGATTTTTGATATAAAAATAGAAAAAATTTTTTGGGGGAAGTTTGGGGGGGGGTCGTGGGGGGGGGGGTTTGGGGGGGGTCTAAAAAGGGGGCCCCCCCGCAAAATTCCGGGGAAGGGCCCCCCAACCCAAATCCCCGTTACACCTATGCGCTTCACCCAAATTCCTTGAACCGCGTGAAATTATTCCACTTTGTGAAGAACCTACTTTGTTCTTTTCTTTAACCTTACCCAAATTTAATTTTTTGTTCATTTTTAAAATTTGTTCGTTCCAAAGAACACAATTTTGGAACAAAGACTACGCATTACAGTTAACACTTTTCAAGGCAAGCTGACGAGGAAACCGACCCAAGTTTAATTAAGTACTTCCAAAATCCAAAAATATCTGAAGAATTGAAATCTAACCCCGACGAAGCAACCCCGGCGAAGCCGGAACTCTTCGAAAAAATACAGACAAAAAGGTAAGCTTCCTAAAAAATCCTGCAAAGTCCCTTCATTTTTGAAGCTCAAGTTAAAAAAGGAAATAAAATAAATTTAGGGCGAAAAAAGGAAATGAAAAGAAAAAGGAAAACCCTGGCCAGAAACATGAAAAACTAAACAGGATGCCAGCAAATTATTTCCGCGGATAAATACCTATTTCCATAAAAGAGATCAGCAACATGTGCACAGCATAAATTCATCTGGTATATATATATATATATATATATATATACATGCCCAATCCACTCTTAGACTTGCCCTTCATGCAGCACCACAAGTTAACATAATTCCAGCAAGACGCTGTTCGGAACAAAGCCCAGTTTTATTTTGCAAACACTTGCCTTGGACTACAGAATGAGAGTGCACCTTTTCAGGAGATAAAGTGAGCATTAAAATAAAACTGCGCGAAATTTTTGTAAAATTGAAGCAGAAAACCAAAATTAATATAATAAAATGTACCAGCCAAGAAAAAAGTAGGAATTTTTGGCCTCAAGTAGGAAAAAAGTAGGAATCTGGAAAAAAGTAGGAAAAGTAGGAACCGCACGAGCACTGCATTTGGGGGTGGGGGGGGGGTGTGCCTCCAAAATTTTGAGGGCGGGGTCGGCACTTTTCCATTTGGGGGTAGGGGTCCCCCCACCCCCCCCCAGGTACACCTATGCCCTCCACCCCACCAAAATTTAAGGTAAAACTATGCTATACTCACTCACATAGTTACCCTGGAACTTTGGGTCTGGGGAGGGGGTAAATCTTGGCCGACCTCCGAAATGTGATGGGGATGGGGGTACCCCCCAACCCTCCCCCAGAATTGGGACCTCAGGATTTTCGAAAAATGGCCAAAAAATGTAAAATTTTCTGTAATTTAGCAATTTTTTTTGTTTTTCATCAAAATAAGACTTGTTTTTAACGTTTTAGGCGTTTTTGCACCGTTGTAAAGCGATTTTAGGTCAAAGTTTTAGAAAAATTTTGGGGGAGGGTAAGTCAAAAAATCTGGGGGGGGGTAAAGTTGGTCGAAAATTTTGGGGGATAACCCCCCACCCAAAGGAAACTATGCCCTATCATCTAACCCCATCCACATAGGTGTACCTTGAGAAAACGTTGGGGGAGGGGGTAGCCGAAATTAGGGTGGGCGGGGTCAGCCGTTTTGAGGTAGGGTGGGGTCCGGAAAAATCGCATTTGGGGGGGGGGGGGTAAAAAGTTTCTGGTTAAAAATTCAGAAAAAATTCGCAAACTTGTTAAAAAAGCGTTATTTCCAACTAAAAATCAACAATATTTCTTCATTTTTGCTCATTTGTTCGAAAAAACTTGGATTGTTTGCAAAAATTTTGAATTTTTCCAAAAAATATCGAATTTCCCCCCACCCCCCTCCCCCCGCCCCCCCCCCTCCCCCCCCCCAGGTACACCTGTGCCCTCCAGCCTGCTGTGCTTGTGGTGCTGACATCAGTTTGTATGGTTTCCGTTATGGTTTCTGTTATATGCTATTAGCTAGGTTAAATTCTACAGGCGTTTACCGTTTGCTTGACGTTGACGGGATTCCGGAATTCTGTTAACGTACAACGCCTTTCCAAAATGGAATTCCCCGTCTTGAATTTTTGAAAATCCGTTACTGCCGAGGTGATTCCGGAATTTACCCCGTCCGTTAACGGAATTCCAGCTTTCCCTGGTTCGCTTTCCGGATTCCGTTCACGCCAGCCTGCTAGGCTTTTTGAAAGGCGCACTAACATTCAGATGTTGAAGCTAATTATCTGATATTGTACCCAAATGTCAGAAACTGAACCTAATTATCAGAAACTGAACCTAATTAGCAGAAACTAAAGCTAATTATCTGATATTGCACCTAATTATATGATATTGCACCATATCATCAGAAACTGAATCTAATTAGCAGAAGCTAAAGCTAAATATCTCATATTGCACCAAATATCACAAATTGTACCTAATTATTAGAAGTTGAAGCTAATTATCTGATATTGCACATAATTATCAGAAACTGAAGCTAATTATCAGAAATTGTACCTAATTATCAGAAGTTGAAGCTAATTATCCGATATTGCACCTAATTAGCAGAAACCAAACCTAATTACTAGAAACGGAAGCTAATTATCTGATATTGCACCCAATTATCAGAAACTGAAGCCAATTTTCAGAAACTGAAGCTAATTATCCGATATTGCACCTAATTATCAGAACTTGTACCTAACATTCAGATGTTGAAGCTAATTATCTGATATTGTACCCAAATATCAGAAACTGAACCTAATTATCAGAAACTGAACCTAATTAGCAGAAACTAAAGCTAATTATCTGATATTGCACCTAATTATATGATATTGCACCTTATCATCAGAAACTGAACCTAATTAGCAGAAGCTAAAGCTAAATATCTCATATTGCACTAATTATCACAAATTGTACCTAATTATTAGAAGTTGAAGCTAATTATCTGATATTGTACCCAAATATCAGAAATTGTACCTGATTATCAGAAATGGAAGTTTATTATCCGATATTGCACATAATTATCAGAAACTGAAGCTAATTATCTGATATTGCACCTAATTATCAGAAACTATGCCAATTATCGGAAATTGTACCTAATTATCAGAAGTTGAAGCTAATTATCCGATATTACACCTAATTAGCAGAAACCAAACCTAATTACCAGAAACGGAAGCTAATTATCTGATATTGCACCCAATTATCAGAAACTGAACCCAATTTTTAGAAACTGATGCCAATTATCGGATATTGCAAATAATTGTCCGAAACTATGCGTAATTTGTCAGAAGTTGAGCTAATTATCTGGCATTGCACCTAATTATCAGAAATTGTACCTAACAATCAGATGTTGAATCTAACTAGCTGATATTGCACCTAATTATCTGAAACTATACATGACTATCAGAAGTTGAAACTAATTATCTGATATTGTACCCAAATATCAGAAATTGTACCTGATTATCAGAAATGGAAGTTAATTATCCGATATTACACATAATTATCAGAAACTGAAGCTAATTTTCTGATATTGCACCTAATTATCAGAAACTATGCCAATTATCAGAAATTGTACCTAATTATGAGATGTTGAAGCTAATTTTCCGATATTGCACCTAATTAGCAGAAACCAAACCTAATTACCAGAAACGGAAGCTAATTATCGGATATTGCACTTAATTATCAGAAATTGTACCTAATTATTAGAAGTAGAAGATAAATATCTGATATTGCACCTAATTGTCCGAAACTATAGCTAATTATCAGAAGTTGAGCTAATTATCTGATATTGCACCCAATTGTCAGAAAGTGAACCCAATTTTCAGAAACTGAAGCTAATTATCCGATATTGCACCTAATTATCAGAAATTGTACCTAACATTCAGATGTTGAAGCTAATTATCTGATATTGTACCCAAATATCAGAAACTGAACCTAATTATCAGAAACTGAACCTAATTAGCAGAAACTAAAGCTAATTATCTGATATTGCACCTAATTATATGATATTGCACCATATCATCAGAAACTGAACCTAATTAGCAGAAGCTAAAGCTAAATATCTCATATTGCACCAATTATCACAAATTGTACCTAATTATTAGAAGTTGAAGCTAATTATCTGATATTGCACATAATTATCAGAAACTGAAGCTAATTATCAGAAATTGTACCTAATTATCAGAAGTTGAAGCTAATTATCCGATATTGCACCTAATTAGCAGAAACCAAACCTAATTACTAGAAACGGAAGCTAATTATCTGATATTGCACCCAATTATCAGAAACTGAAGCCAATTTTCAGAAACTGAAGCTAATTATCCGATATTGCACCTAATTATCAGAACTTGTACCTAACATTCAGATGTTGAAGCTAATTATCTGATATTGTACCCAAATGTCAGAAACTGAACCTAATTATCAGAAACTGAACCTAATTAGCAGAAACTAAAGCTAATTATCTGATATTGCACCTAATTATATGATATTGCACCTTATCATCAGAAACTGAACCTAATTAGCAGAAGCTAAAGCTAAATATCTCATATTGCACTAATTACGTATCACAAATTGTACCTAATTATTAGAAGTTGAAGCTAATTATCTGATATTGTACCCAAATATCAGAAATTGTACCTGATTATCAGAAATGGAAGTTTATTATCCGATATTGCACATAATTATCAGAAACTGAAGCTAATTATCTGATATTGCACCTAATTAGCAGAAACCAAACCTAATTACCAGAAACGGAAGCTAATTATCTGATATTGCACCCAATTATCAGAAACTGAACCCAATTTTTAGAAACTGATGCCAATTATCGGATATTGCAAATAATTGTCCGAAACTATGCGTAATTTGTCAGAAGTTGAGCTAATTATCTGGCATTGCACCTAATTATCAGAAATTGTACCTAACAATCAGATGTTGAATCTAACTAGCTGATATTGCACCTAATTATCTGAAACTATACATGACTATCAGAAGTTGAAACTAATTATCTGATATTGTACCCAAATATCAGAAATTGTACCTGATTATCAGAAATGGAAGTTAATTATCCGATATTACACATAATTATCAGAAACTGAAGCTAATTTTCTGATATTGCACCTAATTATCAGAAACTATGCCAATTATCAGAAATTGTACCTAATTATGAGATGTTGAAGCTAATTTTCCGATATTGCACCTAATTAGCAGAAACCAAACCTAATTACCAGAAACGGAAGCTAATTATCGGATATTGCACCTAATTATCAGAAATTGTACCTAATTATTAGAAGTAGAAGCTAAATATCTGATATTGCACCTAATTGTCCGAAACTATAGCTAATTATCAGAAGTTGAGCTAATTATCTGATATTGCACCCAATTGTCAGAAAGTGAACCCAATTTTCAGAAACTGAAGCTAATTATCCGATATTGCACCTAATTATCAGAAATTGCACCTAACATTCAGATGTTGAAGCTAATTATCTGATATTGTACCCAAATATCAGAAACTGAACCTAATTATCAGAAACTGAACCTAATTAGCAGAAACTAAAGGTAATTATCTGATATTGCACCTAATTATATGATATTGCACCATATCATCAGAAACTGAACCTAATTAGCAGAAGCTAAAGCTAAATATCTCATATTGCACCAATTATCACAAATTGTACCTAATTATTAGAAGTTGAAGCTAATTATCTGATATTGCACATAATTATCAGAAACTGAAGCTAATTATCAGAAATTGTACCTAATTATCAGAAGTTGAAGCTAATTATCCGATATTGCACCTAATTAGCAGAAACCAAACCTAATTACTAGAAACGGAAGCTAATTATCTGATATTGCACCCAATTATCAGAAACTGAAGCCAATTTTCAGAAACTGAAGCTAATTATCCGATATTGCACCTAATTATCAGAAATTGTACCTAACATTCAGATGTTGAAGCTAATTATCAGATATTGTACCCAAATATCAGAAACTGAACCTAATTATCAGAAACTGAACCTAATTAGCAGAAACTAAAGCTAATTATCTGATATTGCACCTAATTATATGATATTGCACCTTATCATCAGAAACTGAACCTAATTAGCAGAAGCTAAAGCTAAATATCTCATATTGCACTAATTATCACAAATTGTACCTAATTATTAGAAGTTGAAGCTAATTATCTGATATTGTACCCAAATATCAGAAATTGTACCTGATTATCAGAAATGGAAGTTTATTATCCGATATTGCACATAATTATCAGAAACTGAAGCTAATTATCTGATATTGCACCTAATTATCAGAAACTATGCCAATTATCAGAAATTGTATCTAATTATGAGATGTTGAAGCTAATTTTCCGATATTGCACATAATTACCAGAAACGGAAGCTTAATTATATGATTTTGCACCTTATCATCAGAAACTGAACCTAATTTGCAGAAACTAAAGCTAAATATCTCATATTGCAAATAATTATCAGAAACTATACATAATTATCAGAAGTTGAGCTAATTATCTGGCATTGCACCTAATTATATGATATTGCACCTAATTATTTGATATTGTACCTAGTTATCATAAATTGAAGCTAATTATCAGAAAATGAAGCTAATTACAGAAATTGCACCTAATTATCAGAAATTGCACCTAAATTGGACCTAATTGTCAAAAGTTGAAGCTAGTTATCTGATATTGTACCTAATTATCAGAAACTGAAGCTAATTATCAGAAAGCGAAGCTAATTGGATAGAAGGATTGATCCGATATTATCAGAGGGAATGTAGCGAAACTGAACCTAATTATCAGAAACTGAAGCTAATTATCTGATATTGCACCTAATTATCAGACCGAATTATCAGTAACTGATAATTAGCTGATATTGCACCTAATTATCAGAAATTGTACCTAACAATCACATGTTGACACAGTTGTTATTGCATAATTATCTGAAATATACAGATAATTAGCCTCAAGTTCTGAATAATTAGGTATCAGTTTGTGATAATTAGGTGCAATATGAGATAATTAGCTTCAGCTTCTGCTAATTAGGTTAACTTCTGATGATATGGTGCACAATAATTAGGTGTGCAATATCAGATAATTACCTTTAGTTTCTGGCTAATTAGGTTTAGTTTTTGCTAATTAGGTTATTTAGCAATATCAGATAATTAGGCTTCAGCTTCTGATAATTAGGTATCAATTTCTGATAACTAGGTGCAATATCAGATAACTAGCTTCAGTTTCTGATAATTAGGTTTAGTTTTTGCTAATTAGGTGCAATATCAGATAATTAGCTTCTACTTCTGATAATTAGGTACTTCTTGTTTGCTAGTTTTTGTAATTAGGTGCAATATCAGATAATTAGCTTCAGTTTCTGATAATTAGGTGTTTTACAATTTCTGATAATTGGCATAGTTTCTGGTACAAGTTGTTAACATCAGATAATTAGTTTTAACTTATTAGTCATGTATAGTTTCTGATAATTATGTGCAATATCAGTTAGTTAGCTCAACTTCTGATAGTTAGTATAGTTTCGGCTCATTAG
This sequence comes from Trissonchulus latispiculum, assembly GCA_030248195.1. Lineage (NCBI taxonomy): Eukaryota > Metazoa > Nematoda > Enoplea > Enoplida > Ironidae > Trissonchulus > Trissonchulus latispiculum. The sequence goes on from JASAND010013979.1 coordinate 52,409, forward strand.
TGCCATGCCAGATAATTAGCTCAACTTCTGACGAATTACGCATAGTTTCGGACAATTATTTGCAATATCCGATAATTGGCATCAGTTTCTAAAAATTGGGTTCAGTTTCTGATAATTGGGTGCAATATCAGATAATTAGCTTCCGTTTCTGGTAATTAGGTTTGGTTTCTGCTAATTAGGTGTAATATCGGATAATTAGCATCAACTTCTGAATGTTAGGTGCAATTTCTGATAATTAGGTGCAATATCGGATAATTAGCTTCAGTTTCTGAAAATTGGGTTCACTTTCTGACAATTGGGTGCAATATCAGATAATTAGCTTCTACTTCTAATAATTAGGTACAATTTCTGATAATTGGCATAGTTTCTGATAATTAGGTGCAATATCAGAAAATTAGCTTCAGTTTCTGATAATTATGTGTAATATCGGATAATTAACTTCCATTTCTGATAATCAGGTACAATTTCTGATATTTGGGTACAATATCAGATAATTAGTTTCAACTCTTGATAGCTCGCTATAGTTTCCGATAATTAGGTGCAATATCAGCTAGTTAGATTCAACATCTGATTGTTAGGTACATTATTTCTTGATAATTAGTGCCATGCTGTGATAATTAGTTTCAACTTCTTTTAATGAATACGCATAGTTTCTAATAATTATTTGCAATATCCGATAATTGGCATCAGTTTCTAAACATTGGGTTCAGTTTCTGATAATTGGTGCAATATCAGATAATTAGCTTCCGTTTTGTTGTTGATTAGGTTTGGTTATTCCCTGCTAGATTAGAAAGTGTAATATCGGATAATTAGCATCAACTTCTGAATGTTAGGTGCAATTCTTCTGATAATTAGGTGCAATATCGGATAATTGGAAAATGTGCTTTTCTTCGGATAATTGGGATTTTTTTTGTTTTTTTTTTTCACTTTCTGACACAATTGGGTGCAATATCAGATAATTAGCTCAACTTCTTGATAATTATGCCATAGTTTCGGACAATTAGGTGCAATATCAGATAATTAGCTTTACTTCTAATACCTATGCATAATTTCTGATAATTAGGTGCAATATCCGATAACTAGCTTCCTGTCGGTAATTAGGTTTGGTATCTGCCTAATTAGGTGCAATATCGGAAAAATTAGCTTCAACATCTCATAATTAGGTACAATTTAACCTCATTGGATCCAATAGTTTCTGATAATTATGTGCAATATCAGCAAAATTAGCTTCAGTTTCTGATAATTGCGTATGACTTGGATAATTAACTTCTATTTGATGTCGCTACAATTTGATATTTAGACAATATCAGATACTGTTTCTTAACTTTCTTGAGCGTCATATGTTTCAGATGTTTGTAGTGGCAATATCGACAGTTGGATCAACATCTGATTGGTAGTACTCGATAACAAGTGCAATGCCAGGATAATTAGCTCCGACTTCTAATACAATTGCTAATGTTCAGACAATTATTTGCAATATCCGATAATTGGCATCAGTTTCTAAAATTAGTCCTAGTTTCTGATAGAATGTGCAATATCA